>OMNS01008735.1:5819-19899 GCA_900303225.1 Laemonema laureysi | reverse complement strand
GCAGAGTGAAACGAGCCGTGCCATGCAGATGAAAGTGTCTGTGAAACACAATGTAGGCATACGAGCGATGCGTTGGATGAAATCACCAATCCGAGCCAAAAGTCTCGCTGTAATTTGCTGAGCACGGCAAGCTGCCTTTTTTTTGGGGGCGCCTGTAGATCGACAAAAGACGCCCGTTTTCCAGAGGAACGTAACGCCGAGCTTCACCTCTCCGTTTGGCTTCGTTATTACAAATACCGAACTGTGCGCTCCATTCTGAGGGCTTTGACTGTATTATCGGATCACTTGACCCTTCTCCGCTGTGTCTTCAGGTATAAAAAGTATTTACGGCTCGCTATGGAAACTCATGAGCTGTTGGCTGAGGAGAGAGAAACATCCGATACCCCTGTTTTATACATTGAAATCCAAGGACCCAAAATAGACATTGTGTACATGCAACATTGTATGGTTGTCCGACTTGGTTTGGCTGGCTGCTATGTGTACATGCAGTAGATACCGGAGAGCTGCATGCTGTCCGATCGGTTCCACAGAAGGAACTCAAGCACTTTCCTTACTATTAGGTATACTAACTGCTATCAATGAATGGATCAACAGCATTATAGTGATAAACACGAGTTCACCAGAGGTGGTTCTGGGATTCAGGTTTTATTTTAGTTGTTGTGGTTGCAAAGACTATAGCAGTGTCTCAGCTCCGACAAGCGTCACCTTGAGGTGTTTGCACACTGCCCCTGAAAAACACCACAAACATTTTCCCTGGAAGCATCCTATTTCCAATAACCCTTTTGTCTTGATTCATTGTCAGGGTTTCTTTTGGCTTGTCCAGCCCTTCTTCTTTCTTTCGTTCTTTCTTTCTTTCTCTATTATCATGTAAATGTTCCAAAGATTGGTTTATAACCACAACGTGTGTATGGACAGTAAGTGCGTGTATGGTTTCAGTGATATGCAAACCGTCCTTTGTGTGCACAGCCCTGCGGTGAAACTAGATGTGCACTGTGTAGAAGGCTGACATTTAACAGGAGCCCAGCAAGGAGCTGTGATTGTATCGCTATCCATAAACCTACACCGCCAATTAACCCTTTTTGTACCAATAGGGAAACATCAAATTGTCATCATTTTTGGGAGAGGAAAATGACACGAAAAGCCACTCAAAGTTGTTGAGTTGTAGTGTTTATTAATCATGGCTGGCTTGTGTCCCTGCATTCATCGTGCAGTAATCAAAATCACACACACAGCGCCACTTCTGCTGCTGCTCGAAGCCCTGCGTCTTTCTTCTGGGTGCTTAGCCACCAACGCCGCCGCCACCTCTGTCTGATTATATGGCGCTACCATGGAGATGTACTACACTGTATGGATATTATATTTAAGTATAGCGTGGCTTATTTGTAAAATAATAAAAATGCACTTCAGAATAACTGCAAATTTGAAGCATGGATAAAGTAGCAGTAAATAGTGAATCCATCATTTATAAAGCATTGTTGCTCCAGGAATACTCATTAGTAAGCAATTCATAATTAGTTATAAATGATGAATGATGAGAAGATAAGGAGATTGTGGTTTATACGATAATTTCTAAAGCATAGGTTTATTATTTGCAAACTATTTACAATGTGCTAATAATGCTTTGTAAACACTTAATAATGCTGCTCTCCATGATTCGTTCAGGGTGTTAGAAAGCATTAGTTCAGTATTTTGTGGAGCTCACAAAAGTCCTCACTAAAGTGAGGACTTCTGCTGCAATGGTACTTCAGACACAGCCAGCTTTATTCAACAATTTATTCATGTTTAGGTGTCGATGGTCCTCACTTTAGATGAGCTCACACAAGTCTTAATTAACTACCTTAATTGATCAAGCCAGCCTTTACATGTAATTTATAAATGTTTCGTAAGGTATAGATAGTACTCACTTTAGATGAGCTCATTGCTAATCATGGATTGCAGCATTGAAGCACATTGTAAATCGTGTGTAAATCATCAACCTCTAAAGTTCTACCAAAGCTCTTAACATGGAGAACTTGCAGCATATACATTCATCTGCATTATTTAGTTGTACAACTAAACATGATTGATGAGAATTATTAGCCCACACACAAACACGCATACATGTACAAATGCCAGCACACATATCCACATACATAGTCATGAGTGAATTGCCTGACATAATAGTTTTAGCTGTTTTTTATCCTCTCATAAAAAATGTAGAAGTATATTTATTTTGGTTATAAACATGATTCATTATTAAGGTTAGCTAACGACTTCTACTATATTGGAGAGTGTGCATTATAGATTAAAATAAATCACGTTCCATTCTACTGGGCACTTTCTTATCTTTGCTTACTGCTTATTATTTTTCCCATTATCCAAACTTAATCAATATGGTACTATAGTAATATAGATGTGCAATATCAAACTATATCAAAATATATAAACTAATACAAATTTATGGAACCATGACTTCACTCACAAAACTCTCCACGTTCTTTCACCCGTGAAACTAACTTTTCCGTTTTGTTTTCTACTCGCTCCACAAATGGGCTACAGACACAGTCATGATTGGGGGGGAAATTTTGTTTGGTTTGTCCAAAAAAAAACAGTCAGCACAACATTATTCTTTGCATTACCATTGCATTACATTCTTTCTTGACACTCCAAGCTAGTCTATGCTTTGTCCTGTCAAAGGTCAAAGCGCAATAGTGCATTCACGCACAAGCTTATCTTAAAATAGTTGCAATATCATACTACCAAAAGCATCTCTTTGTATATTATATATATATATATTGCGAAAAGGTATCAATTTAAAACACATTTTACTGTAGGCTACCCATTGTATCTCAAACCAAATCTAAAAAGACTGCCAGAGCTATACCTAAACCACCATCATCACCATATGTCACTATATAGTCTTCATAAAGGAGACCACAAGGTCTACATTACACAAAGCTTAATCCTAAACTGATCCTCCACCTCAGTATCTCGTTGTTGTGCGTATTCCCCGACAGTTCACCTAGTAGTGGCCATCTTGGTTCTAATTCCGCATTCAGCTAGCATTTAGAACCAAGATGGAACTAAGATGCTATAGGTGAATAAGGCCCATGGACACCCTTTAAAAGACTTTGACCCTCTTGTAGACGAGCATTGCAATGCCGACACCCACAACGACACAAGCAGCCAGGACGCCCACAGCGATCCCTAGTCCTGTTGTGGAGGAGGACTCCCCGCTTGAAAGATCTGTTCACAATACAAGAGAACAAGGTTGCTTGAGTTGGCTTGGAGTGATTTTTTAAAAGCTGCTTGCCATTCCAATCATGTCTGACCTATCGTGCGGATACGATACCACACTGAAACCTGCACTGTGGAATTATTATTAACATTTGACATTTTGTTCAAAATGTAATTTTCCCACTTTCTTTTCTCCACGGACCAAATTGATTTAAGGACAAATAATAATCACTGGGTTGATTGAGCTGTGGGTGGTAGGGCTTTACTAAAAACAGGTGTAATTTTAAATAGCTTTGAACCAGGAATGGATGCTGTGAAACTGAACATGTTTAATGAACAGAACACAATAGTTGTGTCACATACACACGAAGGTAATGTGAATGTATTGTGGAAATGCCAAAGATAACAGTCCTACCTTCCTCTTTGGATGCCAAAACTAAAGAAACAAGAGAACATTTGATTAGTTTAGCATTTACCATGGAGTTTATAATATGAATTTAAAAAATTTAAATAAATACATGAAAAGAAGTAACAAACATTAGTCGGAGCTGTTATGAAAACAAACCAATCAGAGTGAATCTGGCTTGGTGTTGCCAACACAGAGCTCAAATGCTTGTGCTTGCAGTGATGACATCACACAAATACAAATAATTTTCTCTGGCTATGTCTGACTGAAGTGTGTACAGACAGACTTACCGTTCTCCGCTTTCGTGACAATGGCTACTGATGAGAGTGTGGTGGAATCTGTAACTCCATTGGCAACACTGGAATCTACGTCCCTTTTCCTCCTGCCGCTGCACTGCTGTTAACGAAAAACACAACACATCAGTTAGTACAGGTACGTTCAGTCAGAGGCACTGAGGCGCAGAGGTCTTAAACACAAGCTTCAAGGTCAAGTTCCAAAACAACGTGTTTACTGGGGACAAATGAATGGCTTCTCAGAGGACTAAATGGACGGCAAACTGTTTTTGCAGACCGCATGGCTCCTACTATAAGGTTACCTAAGAGCTGACCCCACCTAAAAAACCCAACCTCGCCCAGAAACCGAACCGCTGTCCCGCCCTGAATGTTGGAATGTTGAATGTTTTATATAAAATGATAATCCATTGTGAAACTAGCTAACTAAATGTTTTTGTGGAGGCGAGCAATCTTCTCGTGCATTCTTTTCCAAAGTGCATTTAGTTTAATCAATTCATGCCGGGAGATTTGTGCGCGAGGTGTAGTGGGATCAGTGGGGGTAATTAGTTTGATGCCAATTAGTGTGTTCTGTGCACGCATGACCCCCTCAACACATCATCACAAGAGGACGGAGATTAATGGTCAATCATCATCCAGGGCTTTTGTTCTTAATCAACCCAATCACAAACCTTGAAGCTGTTGCAGGTGCTCCTCTCGCACAGTCTGGTGATGCAGTGCAGATAGTAGGTGGACACAGTCTGGTTCTGCTGCTCGATGAAGCGGAACGCAGGGAAGGAGAAGCGAGCACGTTGGCCGTCACCGTTCTCCAGCATGGTCGTGAACTGGTCCCTGGAGCACCTGGACTCGGGCACACCAAAGAAGAAGAAGAAGATGAGTAAAGAAACAAACAAACAAAGATAAGATAGATGTCGGATCTTTGAACTTGTGTGTTGAAGGACTCACGCGATGAAGAGGTTGAAGAAGGTGCTGTTGGTGGGAAAAGGAGAGGTGGAGGCGTAGCATCGGTCCAGGAGAACGTGGTACCTGATGAGACACAAAAAAAGTGGTTAGTTGGGATTAGCTATTTATAATTGGCTACAACTTGATTGCCATTCATTCACCAATACTACTACCACTACTACTACTACTAAGAATAATAATAATAATAATAATACAATATATTTATAAAGCAAAAAAATCAGGGCTAAAAGCAGAGCATAGAGAATTACAAACAGTATCACTGCTAATAATAATGTATGCTGCTGTCCCTGTTGTTTGGTGTTAGTGTTTGGTCACACTGGTCACATGGATGGAATGGGTGTTTCTTACTGGTCAGTCAGGTTAGTTGCCTTGACCTGGATGTAGACTACGGTCCTCAGCTCGATACCTTGTTGTGGTATGATGAGAGGGGTAGTGTAGTTGATATCCTGTCAACGCAAAATAACAAGATTATTTCATTGTTTTCACTTTGTTGAAAAGCCATCCCTTTTTCATTAATTGGTAGAATGCATTCTTTTTTATCTGCTACATGGTCCAACAATTATTAATTGAAAATTAAGTCATCTGTAAATTTGAAAATTGAAAAGATAAAGGCAGCCTATGAGCTGTAGTCTTTCGGTGACTGTCTGCTCCTACCCAACTGCAAAAAAGTAAGATTGCAAATAAAGCAATAAAAATATGCATATATATTTTTTTTAATGTAATCTCACTTCAGTGACAGCAACATTTGAACAACTCTCTCTCTTGTGTTGTTTTAATAAGACTTTGATAGATTTGATATGGCGTTGCTGACCGTTAAATGAGGTATGTGTAACCACGGTATTTTTAACTTACGCTATAGAGCTCCATGCTCAGAGTACTGATGAAGCTCCCGTTGTTGTCCTTCACTGCAATGGATGATGTCGACCTGAATGGGACAAAGTTTGAATCAGTTTGCATGTGTGTATTTATGTGTGTGTGTCTAGGCCTATATGCACGCACACGTGCGTGCGCGCACACACACACGCGCACGCACACACATTTATGCCTGTGTGTATTGAACTCCATGGATTCAATGGAGACTTTTCTTCTTTTTTCATGAGTTGCAAAACACCATTTGGAAGTCGGTGAAATGGGAATCTGGCTATGTCCCTTTTTATCAACATAGGCCTGAAAGGATGTAACACTCGATGGGGATTAGAGGAACTTACACATCCATGCGGGTGTTGTTGATGAGGTACTCCAGAGGGTAAGAGCAGGAGAAGTAGTACTTGAGCTCGGCGTTGTACGTTACCGTCCCCGTGGTGAGATCGTGGGAGCGCACCAGGCCGCTGATGTTCACCGTCTGAATGTTGGAGAAGTCCGAGAACACGCCCGTCCCCAGTGCGCTGGTGGTCTGGCGAAGACCAGATAATGATTCACATGACGGCGTGTCAAAATAAAAGCCTCCTCAGCCCTGGAAGAATTCCATTACAGGTTTACAGAGCACACGGGTTCTCTCTCCATCTACTTACCTTGAAGACACTCCCACAGGCGTCGGTCGCGTTGAGGGGGAAGTGAAAGCGTATGACTGGTGGGGTAACGCTGTCATCCATGATTCCCTTGCACTGCGGGTCGTCAGTCATCTCGTTGAGGATGAGCAGAGATTCATTGTAGCCGGCGTAGACAACCGGGCAGAGAAGAATAAACAGGCTAACTGAAGACGTGCCACAGTCAACTGAGATGTCGTTGTATTCTGTGGTGGATAAGTAGAGCAAGCTTGTTATCACACCATTGTGTCTGCCCATTATCGTGGCACCCATTGCACTCCTAACCGTCCCTGGGAGGAGGGATCCCCCTTTCTGTGTATATCCTCAACGTTTCTTCCTTGACAACTAAGGGAGTTTTCCCTTGCCCTTTATAGGGCTTAGTGTCATAATATAATGTTGCCTGTGAAGCTCTTTTGAGACTGGACGGGCTTAAGATTAAGCCCGACTTGACAATTAAGATTGACTTGACTTAAAATGGAAAGTCCCACACCCGCATCTGAGTATCATCGAGTAAAATAATAGGAATTAAAGAAAAGGCTACTACTTACATAACACAAGTACACAATACAAACACAATACTAACATTTTGATTGTAAAAGTAGCACACTTGTAGCACAGAAGAGAACGAGAGGTTGACATTAGAGGTGTTTTAGTTAAAGTGAAATAACAATATACAGAATGTGTTCTTCCATGTAGAAACATCTCCAAAACAAGATGATACAACTCAGGTAGTATGTTATGATAATATAATATACGATAATATAATATAAATAGGAATAGCTTACCTGGACGTCTGTACGTGTCTCCACAGTCGCTTAATGTCAATTGATGGCTTTTGAGCACCATGGACCCCAAGAGCAGACAGATGAAAAGGTACATTCTTGCCTTCTTTGTTGAAAAAAATAGTTATAGTTTTGTTTTTTAAGTCTCAGTTACATCACATGAGATCCAGCGGGGGAAAAAAGTTGGGCGTCAAAGTTTGTTGGAAAAGAAATCTCGGTCAACAATCAATAGCAACCGTGGCACTCCTGACAGATCTTCCACTGCCTGTCTGAGACTTTCTTTCAACATTATATCAGTGGTGAAAATGCATTCATAGTGAGGGGCGGAGTCATGGTCAATGTAGTTTGGCGTGTCCCCCTCGTGTTCATTGTGTGAAAAACTCATTGTATTGGCAGTACCATGGACCGTACCCTTCAGGCAACATTTGTGAAACCAAACTCACGGTACATCTTAAGTTGAGAAGGTGAATCAATGGATCAGTTCCTTTTGTGGCTGGCCTTCAAATGGAGATTTCATACGTAAATATGACACTTCAAATACTTAGCACAGAGTCCCTTGAGGTGGTACACAATACTTGGGTGGCCTTTTCAGTTGACTATGTGTCTTGGCAACAACACCAGGAGTATTCATTCATAATACCTCAAAGATGAACACGTGGGACCGTTTTGTGACCTAAGGGACAGAAATAGCACCAAATAGGACTAGACCATATTTACATAGCCAAAAGAGCTACAGTAGTAGCTTAGCATACAGATAGCGCATTGCTAAAGGCGCAGTAAATGTCAAACACTTAACACATTTTCATTTGCATATATAGTGCAGAAGGTGACAGGAGACACACTTGCTGCTTGACTCTTAATGTCTTCAATGAAAAAAAAAAAAAGCTATGCAAAGTCATCGTTTTTCAGTAGAAGACCCTTTAATTTATGACCTTTCCATCAAACAAAGGCAATGAATTAATTATATGGCAAGTGCTGACATTTTGCACAACGGAGCCAGAGTCAAATGAACGCACAGGTGAATTAAGATCTTAGTTCCTTAGATTATGTTGGGACTAATTTGTCTTCATACGTAGTGGTCTTTCACCATTTATAGCCCATTCATGTTGCTCTGTGGTCTGTTTTAAACAGGTATTACTTTAAGTAACAAAAGCATGCAGCATGCACACTGAAGGGAAGGGAGATGCCATTGAAAAAATATGTATATGGACGTGTGTGTGTGTGTGTGTGTGTGTGTGTGTGTGTGTGAATACATTTCATGGCTGTTGCTATAAACATAGCTATCAGCAGGAAGAAAGTCACATTTATTTAATTTAAATGTCATATTTAAATGTCTAGCCTCTCGTTACACATGTAGACCTATTGGGAAATATGGAAAAATGTACTGCTCATTCTGTGAATTCCAATTGACCAGACAAATGGCAATTGTTATGCAGGACTGGTTGTTTGTGTGTTTTTAAGTGTAGGCCCATGCTAAGACCTTTAGATGGACAAAAAAGGGCACCATTTACAAGAATGTCAGTTGAATTAACAACAACACCCGCATGGATGTGTATCTACATGACAGTTTTTTGAGGAGTATCCTTACAGTTTCCCGACCAAAAGCAAAATCTCCCATATACAAAGATAAAGGTTAGTGACTGCAATATAAAAGTGATGCTTTATACACGGGCAACTGTGAACATCATTGATGAAACAACTTTTCAAAGATTGAGAATAAGCCTTCACTCACCAAATGTAGTTCCCGTCTTCCCTTATGGTACATGAACCCCACTGCCTGCCATTGGGAAATTCACCTCGCTGGTGGAATCCGAGTTTCAGTTCACAAATGCAACATTCCATGTGCTACAAGGAAGTAATGGCAGTTTACTTGGCTGTGACACAAGTCAACTGGGACTAATCAATTGCCAATGCACTTCACACATCTCTACAACAGCCAGTGCAGCCCAACAACAACCTCAAACCACACAGAAGTGAGTGCAGTAGATTATCTCCTCAGTGAGTATGCTGACCTCTTTCATGGGGTGGGCAAATTGAATGACTTTCAAGTCAAGCTGCATATAAACAAATATGTTCCTCCATTCACACAACCTCACAGAAGAGTATTGTTTCATGAAAGGAAATGAATTGAGGCTGAATTGCAGTGTCTAGAGGATCTTGACATCATCGAGAAAGTGGATGGTCCCACTCCATGGGTTTCTCCAATCATTCCTCGTCCCAAGCCAAAAGACCTGGAAGCCGTGCGCATCTGTGTGGACATGAGGATACCAAATCAGGCCATCAAACGTGAACGACATCTCACACAGTAGATGATGCAATACAATCACTCAATGAAACCAGGTTCTTCTCAAAGCTGGATCTAAACTGTGGGTATCATCAGCTGGAGCTAGAGCCATCCTCATGGTATATCACATTCTCCAGCCATGTAGGACTGCAATGTAAGATTGAGCTCTGGAGTTTCCCTCGGCTGCAGAGATGTTCCATAATGCCATTCTTATAATGCCATCCACAAGTCTTGGATGGCATCCCAGGAGTTATCAACCAAAGTGATGACAAAGTCAAAGTGATGACATTTTGGTGTTTGGCAGAACAAGGGCTGCCCATGATCAAACTCTTAGGGCAACGTTTCAGCGACTGAAGGAGAAACACCTGACTCTCAACAAGGCCAAGTGCTCATATGCACAATCTACTCTGGATGTGTTCAGGTATACATTCTCAGATGGAGGATTCTCTCCTGATCTCAAGAAGGTTCAAGTGTTTCATCACGCTGCTGTACCAACCAATGCCAGTGAGTCTTCTTAGCATTGGCAAATGACAGCGTCTGAAAAGCAGCACCATTCTTCATACAATTCAGGGCAATATCACTGGCACATAAAGGCCACCAGGGGTTGTCAAAACTAAGAAGTTGATCAGAGTCTGGTTCCCTGGCATTGACAGACACATATAAACCATGATAGCTGGCTGCATCCCATGTCAGCCTGTTGTACCCAGTCACACACAAGAACCTCTTCGCATATCTGAGCTGCCATCGTCACTGTTGGTGTGGATTTCTGTGGTCCATTCCCTTCTGGTGATTTACCTTTTGGTGGTCATTGATGAATACTCCAGGTATCCAGAAGTAGACATTTTACAGTCTACGTCAGCCAGAGCGACAATTCCCAAACTCAACCAAATATTATCTACATTGGGAATTCTACTCAAACTCAAAACAGACAATGGCTTCCAAAGTTCAGAATATGCAGACTTTGCAACCACTTTTTCGGTTTTCGAAATTTCACGATTCTCAGTCATTTGGGTTGAAAGTTGTGGATGGTGAACAAGATGTCATGGATTGGACCTTCCTGAACAAACCTCAGAGCCCCATTTCTTATGTTGTCATGTGATGGTGTTTTATTTTGTCCACAAGGGGGCTCTCTTGGTTCATTGCTGTAGTATGGTTCGCTCTTGGTTCTTTTGTTGGAGTATGTTTGGTAAAACCGTTAATTAATCATTAATTCATTAATTTAAACACTACTTTGCTGTGTTGGAGTTTGATTTCAGAACTTTACATGTATATATTTCGTTTTTCAAGTGTATCTGCTGCATGTCTATCAACCAACTCAACTGTGCTCTAAAATCCCATCCTGTAAAATGAACTGTAGATTCCACACACAAAACAATGCTGCACAATGGCTCCTGGTGTCTAGTAACACTTGGGTATCAGCTTGTCTGAGTGTCTCCGTACCCTCATTGCGTAATTTAGCGTTGAAGTAGGTGGAGGGGGCTCATCTTGCACAATAAAAGTTAGGGAAATAAAAACATCCTTCCCCTGGGGTGTATATTTAGCCTCCTTTTCTGTATTGTAATGCAATTTCTCCTTGTTTTTTCATAGGTGACGGAAATGCTCTGAGAAAGCGAGAAAAATAAATGCCACAACCTCTCTGTTTTTCAGTTATCCTCAAAACGGGTGTATATCCAAAACGGTGTCTTAGAAATATGAGAGAAGCCAAAACCAAATATTTGAGGGCAAGCGCAATCTTAAATACTTGAAACTAGGGATGTGAACAAGTTACTTTGTTGATGGTCGAATAATCGTTGGGTGGTATGAGCGAAAAATCTTTTTGCTCAGTTAGCGTACAACTATACTTGGGACAGGTTTGTATTATTTTAGACACAGTGACAAAATAACATAGATTACTATGTTTAAGATCATATAAGACATACTAAAATGGGTTTTTTAATACTTTCACCCAAAAAAATGGTATGCAAAGAAAAAGAAAAATTGACGCCATGAACGAATAATTATTAACAATTATTCTGTCACATCCCTACTTGGAACCTTGTTAGATGGAACTCTGGTTCCATTTTCTCTTTTTTATTTAACTTGCTATAGTGCAAACAAATAAATAACCACCAGAATGTGAATGTGTCCAAGCACACATTAATACGATGTATCTGTCAATGTAGGTTTGAATGCTCAAACCCTTTTCCATGCTAATGTAGAAAAAGTATATCATGATGCAAGGAAGGCACGATTCTTTCAAGCGATTGTGCGACTCTGGGCAAATTTTAATCATAACTCCCAAGAACAATTTTCAACATTTGCACATGCTTTGTACAACATTTAAGAAGGCAATGTCCTTAACATTGTATAAAACAGATTTAGAAGAGAGTGTCATCGCTCTACACTTGGAACTTGACTAACAAGTTCATCGGCACGTTGTACAATTGTCTCAAGCTAAAATTGAGCTATGACATTTTTATGACATATTAATTGATTAATCGTTACACTACCTTTGTAATTATTGTCAAGTAATAAATTAAAGACTAATTTGAATCATTATATTAATATGGTTTAAAGTTCATTCTAAAGAAACACCTCAAGCACATACGTATTTCAGTCTCCGTCACGTGAAATCCATACCTGAGGCACTTATTTATCATGCGTTATCAAATCATCAAGCGAGAAACTATACAGCTTCTGTAATTGTTGTACTTCCATCGTGTGGCTCCTATGTTATGGATATGTTAGTTACACCAGTCTCTACATATAAAAAGAAAATATGGATCCTATACCCTGCAGGTGAAAGCTGTTGAGCTGAGGTATTGACTTAAGTTAGGTGAATCTGCACAGTGCTTATTCCCATGCAGAAAAACTGTCAGATTGGTCACAGTGCTGGTACAACAACAAAAATAGGTACACAGTACAAAGCACGTGTGGATGTCTTCTATAGTCCTATGTAGCCTAATGTAGAACAGTTATCATTGTATCTAAATCAATATAAAAAAACTAAAAAAACTCACTCTTTAAACCACAACAGAATGAAGCAGTGAGTAGATGCCATATTGGATGAATAGTTTGCCCCCTGTAGCTTCGGTGTATTACGGGACACGATTTAAGGTGCTTGCTCAATTGAAGGCTGGGTTTCGAACCCCCCCTGACATGATGCTGGTGGGGACGCTCTTGCCTCTAAGGAGGGTGAGCGACAGCACGAAGAAGCAGACACTCACAATGCCGAGAATGATGACGCCCGACAGGAGAGCGCTGGTCACCACGTTCATCCGGAACGCGGGAGCGTTTAGCTGGCCTGGCGGGGGGGAGGCAGCAGCACAAACCCACATGCATTTAAGTTAATGTATTGTAAATATGTACGCCGCCCACCTATCCACAGTACTTTAGATCATCAACAAGCTATATGTTTGTAATCATTTAGAGAGCAGGATGTGGGGGCACAGGATAGTCTAGTCTGATTACCGCAATTCACTTTGAATTAAAAGCAGCACTTAGTAGCAAATTACTAGAAACTGAACAACTTTGTACTATAGATGATTGATTAATATGGAAAAAGTCACTCTCAACTAAATGTCTTACCCAGTTGTGAGTTGTTGGTGGGCGTTTCATCTGCAAAACACAAAGAAATACCATTTAAGGATATACCCAGACACTTAGTTACAGGTTTGTTATACGATGCAAGGGCCAGCGAATTGTCTTACATGAGTCATCAGAGTGCCCATGGGCAGTCTGGGGAAAAGCAGTTGCAGTTAGCTATCTATTCCCAACCGCTGTGTGCCGTGAGAAATCATCAGGTGTGCCGTGGAAGATTATCCAATTTCACCTGATTGCTACTCTAAGACTTAGAGTATATATACTTTTTGTGACATTTTTGTTTGGTGGTGTGCCGTGTAAAATATGTGCCGTGGCTCAAAAAAGGTTGGGAAACACTGATCTAGGACACCTATAAAAAATAGTTTTAGCGTGCCGTCCTATGTCTTGCATCATAGAGGGGACACTAGAGATGATTGTAACCATAGACTACATAGTGACATGGGGTAAGTTGTAACAATACTCGTCCCACCAATCAGGGATAAGATACAGCCGTGTGTGATTAATATTGTACCCACCCACTGTCTTTTTGAGCTGTCATTCAAAGTCACGGCTGTCTATGCAAATGTCCTAACCCAAAAAATAATACTTTTTTTCACTATAATTACTTTTGGATTAGCACCGAGAGTGCTGAAGTGACAATTACACATCTTGAATTAGATTAAACAGTCGTCTTTCAAGTGAAATGTAATGTATAACATTCACTCTAATCGCTAACCACCATTTTGCAACAGCTAGCAATACAATGCATAACAGGTGTAGGGATAGTTGTACCACTTTGTTCAAGTGTTAATTAAGATTAATAGATGAGATAAATTGTTCTTCTTTTTGTCAGCATGCCTAAGCAGGCATTATAAGAGGAAAAGTGACAGGGATGTGCGCGCACACACATTGACGATGGCTGCAGGTAGCAGTCAGAGGGTCTGGGGGCAAGTTGTAACAACACATGAAGTGTGTGTTCATATGTAGGTGGGTAGAGTTTATATATAGAAGCTAAACAATGCGTTACAGTGTTGCATCCCCCCCCCCCCCCC
>OMNS01008657.1:13767-27454 GCA_900303225.1 Laemonema laureysi | reverse complement strand
CCCCCCCCCCAACACACACACACACACACACACACTTACCTTCCACCTCCTCCTCTTCGTCCTCGTCGTCGCTGGATTCGCTGATGTGCACCGTGATGTTGCGGCTGGTCACCGGCGTCCAGTCAAAGTACACGCCGAAGCCGATGTCGTAGCCGTCCGTGGCGAACTCCCAGCACACGCGCTTGCTCTCGGGGACGGTGGGCACGTGCACCGTCATGATGTCCCCCCGGTACACGGTGACCACGCTGTCCTTCTCCATCCGCAGCGTCGTCTTCAGCTCCTTGATGGTGGCGGCGGTCCACGTCGCGGGGGGGCTCAGCAGCGGTAATTGGGCTGTTCGCGGGAGGGAGACGGAGTTAATTATTAAATGTTGTATTCATCGTTGAAGTTTGGCGCAAGTTAAAGATTCATCTTAGCAAACAGTATGTGGCATAAGCCAGCAGGGTGCTACCTTTCATCTCACTGGAGAGCTCAGAGTTCCCAGTGGTGCTGCTCTCCTCAGCCTCTCCCTCCAGGTTTTCAGATGTAATACTCTCATGATCCCTCTGAAAAAAACAAACCAAAATAGACGTAGATGTGGTGATGATAGATAGACTAATTGTAACGTTTTCCAACAAAGTACAGTGACTCAGACTCTCCATACGTGTTGTATAAAACGTCACTTACTACAGTGCTTTTTGTGTCAGAAGTCCCATCCATATTGGATTCGCTGACGGAATTGCAAGAACTCTGTGAAAGATCTGTATTCTGGAGACTGTAGGGAATAATTGTATAAATAACGTTTGAAATAAAATCTGCTTACTTTGTGGTTAAGTCATCAGAAGTCATAGATTACATTTGTGCGTACAAATAGGCAATTGTTTCTTAAAAGCTGCAACAGGTTACCTGTCTAGCGGTCTGTCCTCGCCTTGCTTCGAAGTTATCCCGGGGAAAGACGAAAAAGACAGGGATGACAACCTGGACTGGAGCGCAGACGTAGCCTCTAATGTCTCCATCACTATAAAGAACAGATAAACGCCACTCTTCTCCGAAAACAATCCCCGCCCTCTGAACAGATGCGAGGCGTAACTACCTTTCACTGTATTGCAACCAGTATAGGCCAGTACGACGCTAGCCTTAGCAACTGTCTTCGTGATTGTCAACAAACTCAATTAAGCTGTAATATAATTGTGTGTATGCAGTGCACAAAACAAATCACTGCCATTAAAAGGACTGTCGATATTCCTCATATGGTAAAACGAGGAAGTCTTTACTACATCCGCTTCTTGAAAGAGCACTGGCAGGAGCTAACTTAATCGCTAAGTGCACCCGAAAGAGAACAAAAACACAGTTTGAACTTACCAAATATAGAAGTGATATTATAAGGCTTCGGTATTTAGTATTTTCAATCAAAGTTAGTCCATCGGGAAATGCTAGTAGCTTATATATTGCGACGGACTCCGCTCAGCTACGATGATGCTTTGCAGTAAAAACAGTCCAGAGATTTTCATACTTCCGTATTTTGCGAATATTGGCGAAAATTCACGAATCTCTATCGAAGATTGGTAGGCGGTCGGTAGAGCCATTTTATAGTACAGTATAATGTAAACAGATACTCAATTGATTATATTGTGTTGAATGATTACGGCAAACACATGCATGACGAATAATCGCATATAACGCAGGTTAAGAGCTACTGAATTTATTTATTTAAATTACTTCGAGGCATGACTTGGTTTAACCAAAAATAGCTCTGGTTTAACTAAACAGACATTGAAAGGCAGAACATTTGACATTGTACTTATTGTATTTTGTGTGTCGTCACTAGTGATTTGTATACCATTGAGATGGATGCTGGCATATTTTGACTTTTTGATATAAATAATGACAATGGTGTCTCCTTCAGGTGGACATCAATCAAATCAATCCAGGGGAAAGGCCTTGGGAAGAGAAAATATGAGACAATGCTTTTTATACTTACATACATTTTACATTGCAATACAGTGTTGACATTGATAGGGGCCTTAAAAAATATATATCTATGATATGATCTTTGTATGTAATGTAGGCTATGGTATCTGGTAACACTGGATTGCCTTTTATCAACGTGACAAAACACTTTAAAGTGTCAATATTTCTCTTTAAACAGTAACATGAGGTAGAGGTAGAGCATCATAAGGAGCGGGCCATTTCATTTCACTTACTCGTCGGGGGGGAGGGCAGATGCTTGAGCTGAACTGACGTAACTTTGTGTGGTGAATTCCTCTGGGGCCTTTAGTTGAAACAGATCGTTGATAAGGGCAAGGGTGTCCCTGGACCCCATACTGGCAGCAGTGCAGATATTCAGGAGGCTGTACAATACTCCACAGACCCACTTCTTGTCTAGAGAAAGGCCACCTGGAAGACATTTAAACACCATCAGAAACCAAGTGATGCAAATTACATAAAACATTCACTAATAATGTATTACTTAATGTTATTTTCTGACACCTTTGACCAGCTCACATGCTAGTCACTTACGACACTAATACTTGAACAATGCATCTCACTAAAATGAGCATATTTGGGTTTGCATTTTATGTCATTATGTTTGCACATATTGGCATAATCATAGTCTGCTTTGGTAATGGCATAGGCCTACATCTTAGGAGAGTGAATACATTATTACATCAAAGATTGTTCTCTTAGTAGATGTCTTAGGAGACATAGCAATAGTAGACTAATAGCCCGGCATTATACTTAATATAACAACTATAGCAGTACCAATAATAATATCCATCATACTACTGATTCGAATGTTTTGAGATATGACAATTATACAGGCTTCCAGAAAGAACCGGACATATGAGGAGGAGGAGTCCAGAAAGATGCATACCGCTCATCTCCAAAGGGCAGGAGGCTCTTATCAGAGTGGGGTCTTTTAAAGCCCTGGTGATACCACAATGAGACCACCACATATCTGTGGTCTCTCCAGTAACAAAGTCATACTGTGGTCTGAGAATGAAGCGGTGCCCAAGAAGATTAGCCAATCTGAAAGAAGAAAGGGTTAAGCTAAATTAAAGTGTGTGTGTGTGTGTGTGTGTGTGTGTGTGTGCGTGTGTGTGTGTGACATGGTACCTTTTAGGGGGCACAGCAGTGATGAAGCTGTACACCAGACAGTTCTTTGGCAGGTGAGTGCGCAGGTCAGCACTGACTGTAGTGAGGTGAGAGGGCAGACAGCACAGGAACAGCACGTTCGCCCAAGCGGCCAGTCTGCTATTGTCAAAGTAACATTCTACTCCTCTCTGCGAGCACTCCACTGAAAAACAGTTTGAGACAAATTCAAACTAAGTTGACAATTATTAGGTATAAAGTGGGGGGGGATATGTACCTGGACTTTCTGGTCTTCGAGTAGATATCTTAATTTGAGCAGGTTGTATCTTAATTGTCTCAAGAAGTGTTATGAGCAGTTGCTTGCCGATGTGTCCCATCCCAAGTATCCCAACACGTAGGTCATTTCTGTCGCCACCTGATGCATGGTGTTTGACATTTTCTCTAATATGGTAACACAAAAAAATTAAATTAAATTAAATCAATAACAATGTCATGTATTTATCTTACGGTATTATTTTAATCACTCAACAATGATGACGTACCTTAGTGAATGACAAAGTTTGCATAAAAACACAGCGTGCGCGCACCCACATATCGTGAGTCCATTCGAGCGTGCACGAAGAAATACTATTTCTTTCTCGTTGTCACTTAGCCCAGATTCAAAAGAAAAAGTGTTCAAATCAACAGTTAGGTCCACCATCTCCGTCATATAGCTTATGTAACAGTTATAAAGACGTTCACAACCTGCTGGCTATCACCATGGCAACGCCTTGACGAACAAAACACTTGCTGACTGACAGCAGACCCCGCGGTGAAATGTCAGGCATCAACAAAATTAAATATTGAATGCATCTTATTATTGTCATGTCTCCGTTTTTAATTTAACAATTCATGCTTTTAATACAAAGACCAAAAATTACCTGTACACTTATATACAACAAGGAACAGAGCAGATTGAAAGACTGCAGACCACGAAGCGCAACGTTCAATTTTAACATTTAAACATAAACTTAAACTTAAAAATCAATAAGCATGATATTAAGACATTGGTTACAGATCTTAAACTGATGCAGACTTTGGCCAGCAGTAGTCACAGGCGCCAAAATAATAATTTAACTGTAAGAATAAAATCGTTTATCATTCATATGCCTCAACTTTACATGCCCAACCACTAGAGGGGGCCGTTTATGAACATAAACATTCACACTGCTGTGACTACCCTTACTGTTTACATATGCATGAACTATTACATATTAGGAATACAAGAAGTAACAATTGTTCATTGTATGGATTTGAGGACATCACACGTTGGATATGACTTGTTTGTTGACATATTGGATTAACCTTATATGTAGGCGTCTCACGAGGCAATGGACTGTCCACCCGTTTCTACTGCACTTTATGAAACAGAACTGTCGCCACATAAAGATACGTAGCTCTGTTTGGCATACATTTCCCATCCCTCATGAAGTCCCTTTTTGTCAACATTGCATTAGATAACTCACTATGAAGGCACCATGAGGGAGATGTTGCGGTATTCTAACACAAGCCAAATCACATGAAACCAAAGTGCCACATATCCTATGAGATGAAACCGTATTTACAAGATGGTTTACTTGCTGAATCTTTAAAAGCTTCTTTTCCCTTCAAACGGCAATAAAAAAAATAAAAGAAAAAGAAAAAAGAAACGCATCAAAACCTTCCAGTCTGAAAAGTGCCGAGCGGTCTACAGTCGTTGAAATGTGAAACGCCACTGGCAGCGCATATTTTGTGCAATAACAACCGTCACTTTCTTCCCCATTCCCGGGAGAGGAGGAGGAGGGGGGGGGTAGCAACAAACTCCTACTCCTCCCCTTGCCTCCACTTCTGAGACTCCTCCTGGCGGGCGTCGGGGTGGATCTGGTTCCTCATCCCGCCCAGGACGTTGGAGGTGGCCTCGGTGGCCATGATCAGGGGCTTGACCACCGCCGGGGGCAGCTGCCGCAGAACCCCGCCCACCGCGCCCGTCATCCCGCGGTGCTCGTGCTCCCGCGTGGCCGTGTCGTAGATGGTCAACGCCGTGTCGGTGATTCCCTGGGGGACACGCAGACACACAATCATGAGGCGTCATCGGGGCTCAATCCCAACACTAGTTCCGCGTGTGCGTGTGCGTGTGCGTGAACGACCTCATGTACCTCACCGAGCGGATGGCACATTTTTGTGCCAAACTTGGTACAGGAAGGAATGTTTGTGTAGGTTCAACTCAACTATGAAATGTCCTTTTGTTGTGCCAAAGCGTGGGGGGCTTCGTGGGGTTTCCGTACCTCTTTGACGACGGTGTAGGCTTTAGCTACGCCTTCTCTCAGGTCCACCGGCTGGTGGGCAAGCCCGTAGTGGGAGATACGCTTCACCCTCCTGGGATCTCTCTCATCGGGCACGGGGGACACCATGTCATACGCCGTCTCAGCAGCCGCCTAAACCAGTGACAAGACCCGCGACACTACATTTTTGATCTCCCACCTTCCAACGACTTCCAACGACCCTTTCCTCATGACATTGGGCTAATGGCGGCTGTCAGCAGAGGAGGTGACTGTACCTGGATGGTCCGCACCATGCGGTTGGTGAGCTCCAGGGCGGCCATAGCGGTGGAGGTGCCAAAGGAGGCGGTGCCGCGCTGGAATCCGCGCACGATCCGACCGTCCTTGCGGTACTGCTCAATGGGCAGCCACACCAGGTCTCTGAACCCCTGAACTGGACACGGTGACAAAGGAGGATTCACAGGGTTCTCAGCAGCCAGGGTTAAATGGGTACAAGGTAAAAACTGTTGAGGTCCTCAGCTAAAACAAGGGCTCCATTGCCAGGAGCAGAACATTACATTTCACTAGCAACTGCAGTGTAATGCTGGCTGTAATGGAAACAAAAAAAAAACACTTGCCACACTGTAAGGTTGCAAGAATAGTTTTCGGGGGCAATCGCCACTGATAGTCCCCAGAGAGTACAGAGAGCAGCTCTTTACCATAAGACACAATGATGTTCATGGGATATACAAAGATAACAAATATACTGAGAACCCATGTGGTACTGACCCAGCTGCACCAGAGAGTGAATAGGCCCCACTCCACCGAGAAGTCCTGGAAGCTGGTTCTTCTTGATGTCATTTAACCACTCATTTATTGCATAGGAGAAGAGTTTATCCACCCCCAACAGCCTGCAAAGAAAACCATCCATTATTAAAGAAATACCACTGGTTTAATGAAGTATCCTATGCACGACTATTATCTTCAACTTCAGCTAACTGTAGCACATTTGTGCCTCTGATATGATGGGCTAAACACCGGCTAGTCTATTCCGATATTTTAAAAACTATTTCAACCATACCCTTGTCTATAGCACAGACGTCTCAGTTTCAGCTCGGAGCAATTCAGCTGGGTCAACCCAATGACGATGCCCGCGAAGGTTCCCTGAAATGACAACAACAACGTTTCCACATTCAGACAGCGCGACTAAATAGGAGGGTGAGCTCATTTTTTAAAGGTCTCCACGGCGCCGGTTACCTGCTCCATGGAAACGTGCTTCCCGTGGTAATCCAAGCGGATTGGAACCTCTGAAGTGAAACGAAACTCCCTGAGGAAAAAAGAAAAAACATGAATACACACTATGATGAACACAAATCTGGACCAGCTGAAAACATAACAGTGGAGATCCTCACCTAAAGAAAACGGGTTGGTCCGTGAAGGAAGAGGAGGCAGCATCTGAGTCTGACTCCTCCCTCCCGGAGGTGGACAGGCCGTTGTGGCTGAGTCTCCTCTGGGCCGGCACAGAGATGATGGGGGCCGGGTCCTGGTTGTTGCCGGGGTGCTTTGAGAAGCTGCAGGTGATCTCTGGCCCAGACGGTTTCTTCACCGATACGCAGAGGGCTTCGGAAACACAACGTGAGAAGAAACAAAAAGATGTATACGTGACGCTGGAAAGTTCTTTAGTGAACAATGAAAACGATCTTTCCTCATCTGTGTTACTTCCAGGACTATTGTGAAGTCGTTGTACCTTCCTGGTCAGGTGGAGAGAACAGCTCCACCTCTGCAGCGAGGCTGGTAAAGAAGTCCTTCAAGAAGAACAGGGCATCCTGGAGACAAAAACAATCGTGGTAGACGCAAAAGGGTCATTCCTTAAATTGAATTGTACTGAAAAATGTTTAGACAAGCCTGGGTTGGGAATAGGTAGGTTTGTACAAACTGAACTTGACGGTTTTGTTAAGTTTGTTACCTGGTCGATGTTGAGGCGAAGGGGCATCAAGGAAACGCGTAAGCAGCACTCCTGGGGAGCCTGGCCAGCCTCTGGACACATGTGCAGCGCCCGGACGGTCAGCTGAGGAAGGCCATGAAACGAAGCAGGGGAAAAAAAATGAATAAGAGTCTTAACATTACCGGGCTATTGTGACATCATCGCCTCCCTCACCATGTTTGAGTGGGCCTTGCGGGGCATCTCCTTGCTGGAGTAGAGGTAGAGGAACTTGTTCATCTGCGAGGTGGCCAGCCTGTCCCGGATCTCCAGGTCCTGCACGGTGAACACCTGCCGGGACACGGGCTGGTCGGCGGTGGAGCCGGGGGCCACCGGGGCCTGTGGGTAGACCTCGTGCTGGAACCGGACCTGAGTGGGGGGCGCGGATTGGATTCACCAATGAGAGCACGGATCTTCAAAAGCCTATTGCTTGATGAGGCACGAGGGGGCATGTCGTTGGAGGTGGAGCGTTACCTTGCTGAGCTGTATCTCCATCAGGACGTCCGGGTTCCTTCCTCTCCCACCCCCAGGACGCCCCCCGCCTGCCCGGGTCTGTCTGACCGGCGTCTGACAAGGGGAGCTGTAGGGCGTCGTCCTGCCACGAAAAAAACATACAAAACAAGCACATAACGCAACATGAAACTCGACAAGGTGGACCATGTAACGGCGTGTCTTGTGCGCGTCTCTCACCCCCGACTCCTGGCAGGAGAGGCCGTGAAGGTGGTGTTCCCAAAGTCTTTCCCGCCGTACAGGTGCCAAACCACGGAGATCTCCCTGATGAGGTAGCGCACTTCTGGGACAGGATAGTTCATGGCCCCGCGGCCAGAGCCCGTTCCCTCCAAAGGTTGGCTGAAGTAATTGTCCTTGATTATTATGGGACTGGAGATCAGCTGGTTCACTATAGGTTCCTGGTTCCGATCCTGAAATGCACACGCATACGCACACACACACGTTGGAATACGTTGGAACCATATCATTTCACAGACATTTTTGCATGCTCTGTTAAAGTCACAACAGGAGCCCCCAGTATCTGCAGTATGACACAGAATTCTTAAAACCAGGGTGGAAAACAGCATTATTAAACCGGTGTCATACTAAAAGGCTGAGCACAAAGCATGCTCTTGTTATCGAAAGACTGGGCAACAACCCAGTGTTAATTAGGTTTCTCCTAATGTGGTTACAACTTTCGAGCAGAAATGCCATACCAGGCAAAGTGGTTTCAACAAACTTTTGTATCATCAGGATTGGATTACGATGGTGCAAAGTCATCACATACTCTGTGTTCATTAGCAGCAGTTCATTTGATCAGTCTGACAAAGGTCTAGCACCAAAACATTGCCATTAATAAACAAGGTGTTGCATTGTCAGCTGCTGAGTGTGGGGGATTTTTCAATCAATTAATTTGAATCAACAATATTTTCGCATGATCGGTAAACAAGCCTACATCTCCTCTGGAGCCTGGAGTGTCCAGGATGCAGAAGTCGTCAGCCTCCTGGGCAAGATTGGGGACGGGGGTGATGAGTGGGGAGTGGAGTATGGGGTAGGAGGGGCTCGACTCCAGGGTGGAATTCCCACTCTCGTCCGGAAACAGGAAGAGGTCTGAGCGAGGGGGGTCATGATCTTGATGGAGCACCTCGTGTACACCTGGGCATGATCAAAAAAATAAAACAAATGTTGATCAGAACCGACACCGTTTTGGTATATGGCGTTCCTCTGTGACTCTGTGACGAACGTGTCCTCACCGTTGTGCTGCAAGCCCTGTGCATGCAGTCCATCTGTCTCCTCCATGGCCTCGCTCATCAGGTCCTGCAGCATCTGCTGCTCCGTCTCGGGGAGCAACGGGGCGAGAGACGGGGGCCTGCTGGGCAACTCCACCTGTCCAATAAAGTTGTTTTTTTTTTTATGCGAAGTGAGTAACGACATTATTTCAACACGTCTAGACTGCTGGTCTGAATTTCCCCATTGGATAAATAAAGCGTTATCTTATTGACCTTAGGCCTCTGTGGGGTGATGCAGGTCTTGGCCTCCTGGCCAGTAGGAGGCATCAGGTCCCCATAGCTTGCCACGTACTGGATGAGGTTCATGAGGGCAGCGCAGGAGTCCGAACACGTCCGAATGTGAATGACATCACTGGAGCAGCGTAGCTCGAATCTGGGCTCCGACTGCTCTCCCGGCGGCAGAAGGTGAACAGAATAGGACACGACCGCATTATAGTCTCAGCGGATATCAAACGGCTTAAAACGCACACATATCTGACGGGAGAGACGGCGACCTCGTACCAATTCTCTATTGGCTCCCGGTTTGACAGCGGTAATCCTCAACTCCAATGTCCCCATGTCCACCACTTGCACATAGTCTACAAAGCACAAGTAACAATTGCGAGTACTGAACGCGTTTTTAAACCCCTGCAGGTATTAAGGCCTGATTGAAAAGTCAACTTACCTCGCTGCAGATTGACAGAAACGGCATTGCTCTTGTCGGAGAGGAATAGAGCGGCTTCATCCAGGATAATCCTGGAGAGAATGAATAATCACACTTGACTGAGCAACAGCACATCAAACAGCGCAGCCGCCGTATCAGCATGTCAACCGGATCAAGGGGGCCCTCGTACCGGAGTGTAGACGACGACAGATCCAAAGAGACGCTGCTGGACACGCTGAACGTCTCTACAACCAGCAGTGATCTCAGCGGCAGGTAAAGAGGTCTACCGGGGGCACAAACGATGCATGCATTAGGTCATATTCACTCATATTGCCGGTACCATAGTGGTACCAGTAATTATAGTTAATGAGTAATCCAATATCAAAGGCTCACAAACCACAAGATGATGTATCAAATGACTATAAAAGACCTAATGACCTAATTATCACCCGTAGGTTATTTACGACTCCATAGGTCATAGTCATCCCTCCTTTTACAATTGAATTTGCATGTTAGGGCCTAACTACCATCAATGTCATGTGTTAGCAACACATGTGAGCAAGATGCCTAACCTCAACCGCTCCCAACGAGCTTGCATGATTGACAGGTAGAAATTGTAAAGCACTTTGGATAAAAGCGCTGTATAAGCAGTCCATTTATTTTGCTCTATATTGTAGAGGAAAAACTATCCTACAGACAGATAAGATACAGCTTCTATTGTTCCAACTGCAGGACTTTTCTCCTGTAGTAAAACAAACAGCTTTTGGTTGACAATGTATAGAATATATTCAGCTGGTAGTTCAGCAGCGTGTACCATCACTGAAGGGACTACACCAACACATTTCTCATGAATAACCGCCGCGACGACAACAACAACAACGCACGACTGTCATACAACTGAATCAACAGCACAGCTTTCATTTGCAACCTGTAGTCTAAAGAGCAGCTCCACAGGTGTAGGTGCAGCGTGGTGACCGAGGTGGGAGGAGTGTAACCCAACACCGGCTCGTCGGAAACATTCAGGAAGTCCACAATCTAATGCACGCGGAAATAAAAAACAAACATCTGATGATGTACACATTGTTAGTCGTCAACATTATCCTGAGCGAGTCAGCTACAAAAACCTTCTCATGAATGACGGGATCTTCTGACTGAGTCCGAGGCGGCGAGCTGCCCCTACCTGCTCGTACCAGCCCAGGCCTTGTGGGACCACTCTGTGCTGGAGTGTGGCTCCTCTAACTCCCACGGCTACCAGTAGCTCCTGTAGGAGAAAAAAAAATAACAACAAAGCAAAGGGACAAACAGCTTAAGTGCGGCCCCCCCCACACCGCCAAGTAGCTTGGGCCAAACCACTTCATCAGAGCAAACATCAAGCGCCCCACAGAGGCAACTGGAATCAAGGGGGTTCGGGTTTAACCAGAGCTTCTGTGACAACATTGTCTTGGGGTTTTTGGGAGCAGGAGCTGTGCTCAAGTTATTTGACATGAAAGAGTGTGAGCGGGGCATAAAAATAGTTTATGACACTTGTTAAACGCTGCAGGGCTTAAAAAAGCGGTCACACTGTGGTCACGTTGCACATTGGAAGAGGGCCGATTAAAATAAACACAACACAACAGCCTTGGACTTCAGACCCAGACTGGCCGAGAACACCGTTCACAAACAAAACCACATATATTACGGCAAATAATACACTAAAGTAGGTTACCAAAGGCGAAGTGTGCGCCGACTGTTCAGGCGCGTCAAAAGGTTCCCTGGCGTACCACTGAAACGGAACCGTGTCTTCCGTGTGTTCGTGTTCCGCTGCGCTTCTATCTAGAGCCACATTCTCAGAGCGGCTGGACAATGATAATTAATAAACCTGTCTGTCTGCCTGTCTTTTTCCCCCTGGCAGGTGTCAACCTCCCGAAGTGAGGTTTCAACAAAGTAGGCATAAGTGGTGACATTTGCAACTGACTTGACTGTAATCCTATATTTGCATTAAGGGAAATGACATTCCTTTAAAAACCAAAAACCAAGTCTAACTGCCTAAATGGCATCCAGAGGAACCGACTAGCAGGGTTGGGAACCGAAACTCCAAATTGAGTAGCGGGTACATGAAAGAAATTGTTGAATTTCGGTTCTGCTCATCGCTTCCTAAAAGAGATATAAATCTTTATTATTGCAAACAAAAGTCTATATGTCTGCAAGGACGTGGTGGCTACCTGCCAGGACGTTTAAAAAAATTAAAAAAATTGTATCTGCCAGGACCTGTCTATGTCACGCATCAACGCAACGTGTCTATTTGTTTTGATACAGCTAGCGGTTAGCATGCATGTTATCTTTGCTAATGTCAGCAATGTGAAAGATGTGAAGAAGTTTCCATGTTGCCTCTATCTCAGGTACTACTAGTTTGGGTGGTTTAAGTCATTGAGCATGTCTGATAAGGCTCTGACAGGAGTTGTGATTGTGAGTGTGGGTTTCCTTTTGTCTACCTTAGTTTAATTAACTGCTCTAGATGAATCCTTATCTATTATTTATTTAATGCACGTCTGTGGATCATATGTTTTTATTGTATGTATTTACTTTGTTAATGATCAGTAACGGTTAAAATAATAAAGATATTTTTGTTATCTAAACATTTGACCTTTTTTTTTTTTTTTTTACCATATTGGAATCGAAACTCGGAATCGATAAGAACCGGAATCGATAAGCAGAACCGGAACCGGAACCGAGAAAACTCAAACGATACCCAACCCTATAGACTAGAGAATCCTACTCAGTGCCTCTTTAAATCCATTCATCAGTGTGTTTTCCGGTGTTTGTCCATTCATCACCAGAGCCTACCTTGACAGTGCGTTCTGTGTTCTGGGAGGAGATTTTGATGGCAACAGAGAGCATGCTGTGTGCCTCCAGTCCCATGCCTTCGGACGCCGTGGACGACCGGTCGGGGACTGTCTCCGTTTGGTAGATGCCCGGTTCCAGCCAATGGGGGCGCGTCCTGCAGGGCAACTTGATTTCCGTGCCGGAGGAGTCTCTATCCACAAGTCCTGGATAAAGTTCACCATTATCACGATTTTGATCCAACTTTGATCAAGCTGTGACACAGCGGGCGCGATAAGGATCGAGGGACGAGGTCGCCTGCATGCGTGGTTACCTTGGTGATACATGCAGATGTTACTGGTGTGGAAGCAGATGTAGTGTTGGTCTTTGTAGCCCTCGTACTGCGCCACGGTGAACAGCGTGGCGTTCTTCACCTCCAGCCAGAACTCGCCGTGCTTGTGCTTCAGCAAGGTCTTGTCCTCTCTCTGGAGAGATGGAGTCAAAATATTCAAGCCACATTAGTAACCAGTAAGCCTTAATAGTGACCTGTAAGGTTTTGGATAGTGAAGAACCGTCCATCATCTCTACCGGTTTTTTTTCCTCTGGGCTTACCTTGGCATCGGTATGAATGGACACAAGGCCGTGGTTGACGCTCAGGACCACGGAAAACAGGCTCTGGGAGGTCTTGCTCTGGGCCTTGGACCTGGTCCTCTTCCTGCGAGACCTGGGGTGGAGGTCCGAGGCCGGAGAGTAGTACTGCAGGTTCTCCTCTTCGGAGCCGCTCGAGTCCTCTGGCAGCGCAGTACAGACAGAGGCATGTCGGCATCGTCAGTGGGACGGGATTGCTGGTTGCTTTGATTTGTTAGCGATATCATAGGTAGACGTGTGGATTCAAAGAGCAATTACAGTGTTTTGGAGCCAAAATGCACTTATGATGCACTGCGGGAAATGCAGGAAATTTCATTTTTTTTTAGATGTACATCATCGGTTGGTTTATGTTACCCTCTGTGCCGGTGGAGTGGAACTGGCTGAAGCTGTCCTTAGCGTAGGTGTTGATCAGCTGACTGGCCACGGAGAGCCCCACCCCGTAGGGCATGTTCTCCACCGTCTCCACCGGGGAGGGAGCGGTGGGCTCCCA
>OMNS01008657.1:1266-12734 GCA_900303225.1 Laemonema laureysi | reverse complement strand
CACACACACACACACACACACACACACACACACATACACACACACACACACACACACACACACAGACTGAACGACTGAAAAGGTCCGCTCTTGCAGTCACGCACCGGTGAGCTCCCTGAAAATGAGCTCCATCTTGGTCTGGTCGGGGGAACTGCCTCCCATGAACTCCGTCTTCAGCTCCAGGTCCTCCAGGTCCAGGTAGAGCACTTCCTTCTGCAGGGACTTCTTGAACCAGGGGCCCCGCTCCTGATCCGAGCGCAGGTCTGGGATTGGGAAGCGGACCGCCAGGCGCATCACGGGGGCGTGGACGCTCAGCGTGACGTAGCAGTGGGTTGGTGTGCGGATGTCCTCGAGGAACACCTCTGCAAAGGCCTTATGCTGTGAAGGCCATAAAGGGTTAATTTAGTCTCGACATACTCACTCACTCACTATGCAGTACCCTGTATAGGGGCTTCAAATCCGTAGCCGCTGAGTCACTACAATTCTAGGAGCTACGAGAGTAGGGGGTTGAATGTTAAAGTGGGGATCGTTCACTGATAAAGTAGTATTTAGTATTCATTTATGTTGGTCCATGAATCATTCCTCGCTTCAACCCGCAAAAAGGTTAACAAGCATGAAAAAGGTTCCAGTTTTGTATAAATCAACACTCTCTTATCTGCAGACAGTCTTGATCTGATTACAAACAATCTACCCATTATATCCACACTTCCCCATCCCCCAAACAATACAGCTACACAACCGCTTGGGCGTGACGTGCAGAGACGTCCTCACCAGGCTGACATGCTTGTTGTAGGACGTGTACATGTGGGAGGCCATCATCTCCGTGGTGGCCAGCTTCTGGGGCTGCAGCAGGGAGTTGAGGCGATCCACGACGCTGATGTCCAGCTCAAAGCGGGCAGAGCCCAGCTGCAGCTGGATGTCTGCCTTCCTGGGGATGGTGCTCAGACGCACCTGGCCGCCCTGGAGGGACACACGCACACACGGCTAAGAGGATCGCAGGCTAGGCTGTGGCACATAGTTGTGGTTGTTGTTATTTCTCTGCTGGTGTTTTTTGTGTCACCGTGGCGACGTGGGGATTACCTGAGGGCCTCTCCGCTCTGCCAGTTTGTAAAGCAGGTGAAGGCAGGTGGCAGATGATGCGTTGCCGTTAGTGGCCGCGGTGTCAAATGTCAGGAGCTGAGGCGGTGACAGTAACACGCGTGAGTACAAAACCCTTTACAGGTCACGCCGGGTGCAGCGTTGAGGCGTAGATTCAAACAGAGCCGAGTGCTGTGAGCTCACCTCGGTGTATTGAGCCTTCCTGTGTGGACCGACGCGGCCCTCGGAGGAGAAGAGACACTCCAGCAGCTCCATCTGGTCCAGGGACACGTCGGTGGAGAACGTACGCAGGCTGGAACCCTGACAGTGCTCATAGTTGATCTTCAGACCCTGGCCTACAAACCTATGGCGATAGAACGAGTTCAGCCAAACAGAAAGCTTGACACCAAATAACCAAATTAAAAGCAGCCTGGTATAGCGTTCTCTATACGCTAGCCAACTACAAACCTATGACCACAGAATCAGGTTAGCCGCACAGACAGAGTGGAACCCTACGGAATAGCAGCAGTTACTATAAACTATAAAAATACCTGAGGTGGTCATGGGGACAGGCTTGGTCGAATGTGGTCCGAGATCGGACGAAAGCAGCGGGCTGGAGGCGACCCGGTCCCACCAGGCTAAAGAAGTCTGTGGCGATGGGGCCGAGGGGGCTGGGGGAAGCGTTTGGTGGGGGTAAGGGGTCGATGTGGAGGACCACGACTGCCACGCTGCCTAGCGTGAGCTTAAACACCAGCTCTGGCCTTGACTCGTCACAGTGAGTTTTGGATGGATGGGCTGAAAATACAACACAAGATGATCGCACACACTTTTGTTTTAACATCAACATGCGGTCAATTCCCTGAATGAGAATATCAGGATATCCAGTGGTTTAGTGTTTCTTCCACATACACGTCTGTCTCTGTAATTTTTGTGGGAGTTGTTGTGAATCCTGCACGTGGAATGGAGTCGGATTGGCCAACTTCTGTTGCCGTGGCACCTCTAGATAATCATCCCAGATAACCTATGAGGACACACACATGCTCATGTCAAGTCACATCGTTTGTACATGGGGTATGCATTTAAATGCTCCTAATGCTACAGAACCTACAAACTCATTCCAACAGCTCATGCCACAGTTCACCTACATTTGCAGTGCCAGAGGGAGACTCTCCAGGGGAGGCGGAGTAGTTGCTGTTGAGTGACAGGTCCAGGTCCACCGTGGGCGGCTCCCCCAGTGGAGGGAGGGACGACAGGCTGTGTGACATGTCCATGTCAGCCATTGAGAAGAACACGTCCTCTGGGCAAATCACCAAGCAAAGACCAAAGACCAAAGAGGAAAACAGAGAAGAACGATACTCGTTAGATCGGGGGAAAAACCGGCCCGATTTTATCCAGGAATCATCGAAATTCGGGATGACGCCGACATGCACCAACCTCGGCTGGACGCGGTTCTCGTGGCGTGGCTCTGAAAGAGGTCAGGGTCCGCGGCGGGGAGGTCCGTGTCCTTCTTCAGACAGCGGTTGAGCTCCATGTGCAGGCGGTACTCGTCCTCCTGCTGTATCGGGCGACTCTTTCTGTCCTTGGACCATTCCTGTGCTCCTTCACGCAAAAGGGATGAAGCGTTGAGTTCATTGCTCAAAAAAAAGAGTCATCATTAGGTTATCAGGAAGCGAATTGAGGCTGGAACAAATAACGAACTGGAACAAATCCCACCTCCTCCCCCTGAGAACGCTCCAACCATGTCCAGGAGAAGGTGAACTTGGCGCGGGGAGAGCAGAATAATAACCGAATCGATATGTCCATCAACGTCCAGCTGAGGAGCAAAGTTTGCATTAAAAAATAAATAAAAATGTACAACATTAGGATATCCTGACCAAGAAATCAATTTGGCATCTCATCGATTCATGAAAAAGGAAGGTTTTATTAACTTGACATACTTTTGCTCCAGGCAAGGCCAGGTTGTGTTTGAGTGTGAGCGACAGCTCCGTTTTACCACCCAGGCTCCCAATCTGTATGGGCTCAAAGGCCGCTACAGAGGCCACCGGCTCTGTGAACTGGGGATGAGGCTCGCATATTATCCTGGGATTCCAGCTGGGCGAGAGCTTGGCCTCGGTCTCCTGCCCGGAAAGAAGGGGACATAGTTTAACGTCATGAAATGAAATGACATGAATTATACCACGTCGTTGTTAAACACTCCATCCCGATTGGTCAATAACGTTCCCAGGGTGTGCATTGTTTTTCAATAACGGGACAGCTCTGCCTTTTAACAGTTCCGAATCAATGCGCTACAAATCCAACGTTAATAACAACGGTGCAATACAACTATCGACCAGATGTTTCCCTTCCTTCCTTCCTTGTTTCAGTCCTCACGTCAAACTGCATTCCGTGTCAGAATCGCGCTGCAACACTTACGGCGGGTGGAGGCGATGACTTAAACACGGCTCTGGACGCCTCGGAAAACTCGTCCCAGAAAACGGTGACGCCTTCCATTTGAAAGCTTTTGTGGGCAAACGTGGTGGGCTGGTGTACGTTCACGCTGGAGCTGTCCTCGTCCGTTTCGTCACAGTAAACGATCCTGACGAAAGATACATGGAATGCGTTTGTCCATAAAAAAATACATTTAGAAAACGACAAACAATGAACACACTTTTTTCTTTTTTCTTTTTAAACCTACTTGTTGATCCGAATCTCAAGAGCAATACCGGTCTTGGAATTGTCTGGTACATGCTCAATTCTGAGAATTGTATCCAGAAATGTCACCTTGACTCTTCTCAAGACTGAAACAAATATATCGCTCATTAAATTCATAGCAGAGGTAGATAACATATGTTGATAGTGTTACAATGTAGACCAAATATACCCGTTTCTATGGTTTCTGCAAACTTCTCCAAGCCTTCAAAGGGCTGGAAGCTCTCTCCTATGTCATCCGTAAGCCTCTGGCTCAGACACTCTTTGGCTAGCTGCATACTGCTCGTCATGAAACTGGACCAGTACATGGGTTCCAGACCAGTACCTGGACCAGAGAAGATATGGGATAGGATCTGATTGATTCAACCATATCTGGCCTACATAATACACAGCAATGCAAAGGAGTATTTGGAGTAGGAATGCATGTGTTACCCATTCTTGGCCTTGGTCTGAATACCATCTCCAGGCCCCTAACCTCCAGGGCACAGTTTTCTTGCAGCAGAGCAGCCCATGGCACTGTGAGCGAGATTGTCTGAATGAAGCCTTCTATTACCTCAACAGGGGCATCTGCTGTCTCTAGCAGCTCATTCAGTGACTGAGAGACACAAAGAGATCATGGTTATACATGTCTAATGCATGAGCTATTCCTAATAATTTGTATTCATTCGTTTTCATTGGGAACACAACACTTACCCATTTGTCCAAAGGGACCTGTGCGAGTGTTCCAGTGCCCTGATAGAGGTCCAAGCTAAGCTGATCCAAACTCAACTTCTCCTGTAGAAAGTTGCCTAGATACCGATGCAGAAGATATCTGCAAGCACGCTTTTTGATCGACTCTGAAAACGGCCACGGCATCTTGACAAAAGTATTGTACGAACAAAATTAAACAGACTCTTGACTCTCTGAGTGGCAGATGATGAAGCAGAGACAGCAACTTTGTTTATCGTGCATTAAAATGAGCTGTCATCCCGTTGGTTTATAGAAGTCAGCAAAGGAGCAACTCAAACATCTTCCATTCCTCACGATGTTTAGAGACACCTTAAAATATGTGCTGATAATTGGGGATATGTGTGACAGTTGGTCCGACTCCAGTGTGCTGCACCTAAGAATTTACACAGAAAAGGCACGCATGATAACATTGACTGATACAAGGGAAAGGAAGGTTTGAATGATACCCATCGGGCTACAATGAAAAATAGATAATAACCATTGTCCTTAAAATCCACAACCGGTGTCATCTAGCCAGATGACACGATAGTAATTACCTAGCAATCTGTGTTACATTGTCCAGCGTCAGCTACAACTGTCATAGTCACCAAAGTGTTTGCCATTAAATGCATGATTTGTTTATTCGGAAGAAAGCTAAAACCTAGCACGTTTAGCTAAGCTAGCCAGTCAGCAAATATTTACGTCGATGTCACATATGCTTCCAGCACTGTGACGTGCCAACGTTAACTGGCTGTTATTTCCTAGCAAGCTAACGACAAGGAGCTACCACGCTAGCAAGCTGCTAACCTAAAACTTCCGAGTTGTTAATCAACAATCTTTGTCGGACGTGTCCAGTTAATAGACTAACATATCACATACCTCGTGGCGATATAACGCGCCTTGAATCATTGTGGCCTGTGCTTGGGTATTGCTTCATTCCTCACCTTCTGTTTGAGTTGTTTACAAACACTTTCATGACTCCGCACCAGTGGAGGCTGCATGTTGTAGGTGGGCGATGACTAGCCATGATGTCATCACAACATGGCGGAAGTGTAGTGGTGTGGGTCAACAACTCCACTCTAGAGCTCATAGCTGACATTAACCGTATGCGTAAGGATACAACAAGATTCACAATTTATTGGAGATATACCGTACATAATTAGCAGTTAAATACTAGCCGCCGTTGCATTCTTTTGGACTGGGAACGGTGTGGCCAGCGCGACGATTTAGCCACTTAGCCGGAAGTACACGCCACCGAAGAGGTAAAGAGAGATGGGAGCAAGTTGTTCATCTTTTTATATGTATCATTATTCATCATATGCGCGTGTCTTGAATAGCGTGGTTAGTATGTGCTATTCCCAAAAAGGCGTGGTCTGGTAAATTAAATGCACGATGTTTAATTATTGTTTTTCGTTTGTTTGCTAATGCTAGCTGTGCAATGTTTTCCTTTCAATTACATTTTATTTCAATGAAACCGTGCCGCTGAGTCAACATGTGCCAGCTGAGGTTTGTTAGATTACGATACTTTACGAAAAAATACGAATTACGTCATCGCGAAATGCCCTAAAGGCTGGGCTAATTCAGTAAATATTGCTTCGGATGAAAGAAAAGACTATTGTCTACCCTCTAGTATTCACAAAGTTATTACCATTGCTAATGCTACCATTAATGCTGTTATTCCTTTTTGTTTTTAGGAGATGGAAGTGGACTTCCAGCCATCGGACTCCTCCTCATTTAAAGAAGGCATCGAGCTTGGAGACGTCAAGGACATGAGATTGGAGGCAGAAGCGGTGGTCAGTGATGTACTCTTTGCCGTTTCCGAAATGTACGTGTCACAAAGCCTTGACAGTGCATTGGATGTGGCCTACATAAATGTGGAAACGAGAGAGGGCAATCGCTACTGCCTTGAGCTCACAGAGGCAGGATTGAGAGTAAGACACCCCACAACCAGACAATTATTTTGTTACTAATCCCCTTCGTGTGTATGCCGTGTTACATTTAATCTTCCTGTCTTCTTAGGTGGTGGGCTATGCCTTTGATCAAGTCAACGACGAGTTAAGCACCCAGTATCACGAGACTGTTTACTCCCTTCTGGACACACTGAGTCCAGGATACAGAGAGGCCTTCGGGAATGCCCTGCTCCAACGACTCGAGAGGCTAAAACAAACTGGACAATAAAGAGACCAGACTTGCAGAGAGGATACCACTTCTTAATTGCTGTACTCACTGTGGTTCAACTTCCAGACGCTTCCTACTTCCAATCGAGTTACGTGTTGAAACAAAGCTTTTCTTTAGCCCTTTTCAACACCTGCTGGGCAAAAATGCTAACAAATGCATCAACGCATACCCATATTTAAAGAAAAGGCTCATTGTTTACAACCACAGAACTTGCCTGAATCAACCTGCATTGAACTGATTTATATGGTTGGCATTTCATACAGCTTTTGATTTAGTTGGTACTATTTACCAACTGAAAATGCATGTTTCCCTTAACCCCATTAAGATGGTCAAGGGCCGTATACTATCTCAGATTTTAGAACCGGCAAGTATTGCTTTAATACAGCTCATGTAAGCTTGCCTTTACAATGTGAACAGAAGCACATTGATCCAGCTCAACATGGGACTCCTAGAACCACATCATCAACCTTGAGGCATCTTGCTCATGGTTGTAATGAAATGCCCTTTGGAAACACCCTGGCTAGCATTAGTACCAGTATTTATACCCTTTGCTTTCCTAAGTCAAATAAAACTTGAGTACTTCCTTGTTTCCAATTAGTTGATTATTTCACCAATTACCCACTCAAACTTTACAATGGTCCAATGTAGACATTGAGGAGGACAACTGAATCACTTAATTGGAATTTTAGTTTATTAGAACATTTCAGAAAAGCTAATCAACAGCACTGTCATTTTGATATGTAGTTGTATTACAAAAAGCTACAGTTAGGACAGTATGTGCTCTGGATCCTGACTACACAGCAGTCAGTGGGCAAGAGGAAGTGAGACGCCTAAGGAAGGAGAGGGTGTCCAACTTGTGTGGAGCATACCGTGTTAAGAAAAACTTGACGCGAGAAGGTCATTGAAGGACAAGGAGAGAGCCATCATTCTTAAAACAAAATGGATACAAACTGAGCCATTTGTAAGAATTACATTCAAAGCACACATCTGTTTTTTGTTCAAAGTTTAACTCCCTTTTATAATGTAAAAAAAGAAAATGGAATGTGCCTATTCAGCCCACAATCTCAACTGGGAACTCGATGCAGAACAGATCTTTGCCAGTGTCATCTTTCAGTTCCCACTCCACCACCAGCTTTATCTGCAAGAAAAAGTCAGTGAGCAGCACTCTAGTGGGTTTTAAAAAACAACAACACTTGTGACAAAGGGGAAATGATACCCGGTCTTCAGCAGACACTCATTATGCAAAAGGTCATTATAACGAACACTGTTCACTTACAGCGGGATATGATGTCTTCACAGGTAGGTCATTAACGTACTGATAGCTTGTCTCCTTCTGAATAGGACACACAATTCCAGATTTGCAGCCATCTTCAATTGGAATAGGAAAGGGGATGGCAACGCCAGCGATGACCCCGTGAACAATGGCTTTACTGGTGTTGCTTTCCACAGCTGTAAGATGAAAGAGTAGGGGAAGAAGTCATCAGTTATCACAATGATTGTGTGCAGTTTACATTTCTTAAAGACCTTTCCTCACTTACCACTGTTGAACGTCACATTGACGCTGTAGGATGCTCCTTTGTGTAGCTGGCAAGGCTGATGAGGGCATGGCTTGATGTCCACCATGGAAACTTTTCCAACTGATGATCCTGGAAAAAATGTATTCAGAGAGCCCAATGAAATCACGTGAAGTTTTATATATTTTACACAATAGGCCTTCAATAGCTTGAGCAGTCTTACAACGTGTAAACTTTAGTCAATTCGCACACATTAATTTCTCTCGGCTGGCCAGGTACATCATGTTCCACCTTAGTGTAATTCTTCAATAAACTATTCTATCATAGAAACAACGTATATAAATCACTGTTAATAATTGAAACGTCGAGCTTCTATGAACGCAAAGTTCTTCCAAGTTACATTTTATTGACAATCAAAATTAATCTGAAAAAACGGCTAACCTTAATCCCTTTTTCTTTTAAAAAACATTTAAACTCCACATTGGATACATTATCTACAATTAAACAACGTGGTTGGTTACCGACAACTGTTGCACGAGATACATTAATGTCACCTTTGTTTCAACCAAACTCGTTAGTCAGGATGACTTCAAAAACCTGAAAAGAAACTTACCACAGTCAATATATTTAACTGGCTCCGCACAGGTGAACGCGACAACAGACGCCAACAGCATACACGTAGTTCGGAAATCCATTGTTCGGCTATGATTCTAAAACAAATGAAACACATGTACTATAAAAGTTATCAAGGCATGGGAGAAATTGCTTAACTGATTCAACTACAGCAATCAGCCGACCATGAGTAATCAAGGGAGTGTTTGTTCCCAACGCGGACGTGTTCTGCTTTTGTAATACATAGACAAAGAAGTTGCACATTTATATTAAAAAAATGTTTACGCCCGTGTACAATGATTGTGAATGAAAGAACTTACCTCGCAAAAGGCTTCCGTTTTTAAAGCACAACAGCTTCTGGTAAGCACTTCTTATTACACTTTATCACGAGACCCCGGTGACGCCTTCCCGTGCGGGTTGGTTCGATTTTTACTCCGTATTTCACACGTTTGCGAGTGGGCGGCGCAGCGGTTGTATGAAACGCCTATTCTTGCAGTGACTATTGGTCCAACGAATCGAGTGATTTGTATTTGACGTACGTAAGTGATTGGAAGCATTTCTACCCAATAGCTTGGTTTCTATCTGACTGACAACACGTAGAGCCAATCACGTACTCCACTATCGTTTCACGACATGTACATTCGTGGGGACCAAGAACATTGTTATGAAAGATGTCATTCGCCAGGGTTGCAATGATAAGTGCGTCAAAGACAAAAGTACTGAACTTTGCGAGGTAATGTCGATGAATACAACAATGTTCGGCATGGTACATTTAAATTATTGTATTGTGTTGATGTATACGATTTCGTTGGTCGGTTGTATGCTGGCTACAACGTAGCCAACGTTAGCTGGTTGTTAGCTTAGAAGCTTAAACGGAAGAAGGCTAACCGGTTATGTTAACTCAGAATTCAGAGAAAGGCAGAATTGTCGGGTTCAGATACCAAACTTAGACTAATGTCAATTACCACGGTGACTCATGCTGTGAGCCTAAGTTGGAGCAAACTTGGTATATAGCAGGTTAGCGCCTAGATAACCCCGCCCACCACTGCAGTGACGACTTCTTTCTATGGTGTCATTGGTTTAGACAATGGCAAGAGCAACTTTGTATAGTTATATCCAAAACTTAAATTGAAGTAATAGGCGTAATATTGTATACATATTAGTAATTATTTAGTAATATTAGTAATAACATCATATGATATTCATATTTCCATATACGCACTTAATAAAAGTGTGTTAACCCATGCCCTACAGTAGGCTATTTAAGCAGTGACCTATGTGACACTTCTGAACCATGTCATAATGACTTGGCCCTTTGTTGGACATAGGAGCGCAGATCGTTCCTTGTATGAGGGGTGGACGTGACAAAAAATATTTGATAAAAATGGAGGCAATAAAATGCATGTGAAATGAAAATGGAGTGATAAATGATCAAGTGATTTGATTACTTTTAAGCCAATTAGATTAAAACAGTGGTGATATGATGAAAACAGCCATGTTTCATCATTTTCCCCATCTTACATTCATCATTCACAGCATAAAATTACCATTTATCATTAAAGAAAGTGGCCTCAAGGGTGGAAGTAACGAAAACTAATTTAAAAAAAATGGAAGTGATGAAAGTGGATGTGAAGTGAAAAATGGTGTGATCAATTATCAAGTGATTTGATAAACTTAATTGACATTTTATTTGGAACAGTGTTGCTCTGATTATCAATTGGGCTGTGTTACTCTCTACTGTGTCCCATTCATCATTCACAACACCAAACTGACATGTATCATTTACAGCAAGCAATTTTTGTTTTGCTTCTGCCCAAAAATGTCAATCAAAAAACCACACCCACTGACAGAGCAGCCCTGCTAGTTGAGAGCCAAAAGCAGTTGCATTTTTGCATGATAAATGGCGGTTTTATGTTGTGAATGATGAATGTACGACAGGGAAAAAGCTGAAAATCCCGACAGTCCAGGGAAGCGTTCGCTTGAGTCAGAGTTTTGGTTTAAGCTTAATATATATATCCTAACCTGCTACTTGAAACAGGGCCCGGGTCATGACAACTCTTCTGTAAGGGACAACAAGGCATATCGTATGTGTTACCTTCATTTCCTGCCCACGAACCGCAATTCTGAAAACCTGGGCTATCTCTGCACTGTTTTCAAGGGCTGGGTCTCGTCTCAACGACGTCCGTGTGAGTCAGCACATACTGCACTGTTGTCAACACCCCCGAGTCCCTCATGCAGATCGGCTTCAGCGTTTCAACTGCACCTCAGCGCAGGAGAAACAGGTGCTGCCAACTGCAGCCGAAGACAGAGTTAATCTCAGCGAGTCGTGTGTAAAGGTGAGGACAACTTTAAGAGGACATCGACAACATAGTAATGCTTTGTTTACTTTGAAAGGCACGATGTATTCTTCTGATATGCACATTTTCTTCTTGTAAGTATTTACAAGTGTCACAAACAATTTGGCATATCTTTTCTTTTATCCAGAGGCTCAAGGAGATAATGGAGGAGGGAGAGTACCTGAGAATTCACGTGGAAGGAGGGGGCTGCTCTGGGTTTCAGTACAAGTTCTCTGTGGACCGTAACAGGGACGAGGACGACAGGTAAAATACGTCAGGAGACCAGATGTTTTCTCTGCATGGGTGACGGCTTGGTCACACTCTATTTCACCCCCCCCCCCCCCCACACACCCTT
>OMNS01008537.1:5903-16289 GCA_900303225.1 Laemonema laureysi | reverse complement strand
AAACTACCAATACCAACCTTGCTACCCCATTTCCTCCCACCCAAAGTCAAAAAGGCATGTACAAGAATTAAGGGGGTTAACTGGATAGTTACTTATATCTCCTTTTGTACTGGAATGAGCATTCATCACAACTTATAGCATGTGCTTGGTTAGTTAACATAGTATTAGTTGAGAGGCAAAGCTTTATGTGCAAAAAGCTGTGATGAAACAAAAACAGCTAGTATATAAATACATCATGGACATGTTGACAGCTGCTTGTGTAAATCGGATCAAGCGTTTGCTTCTGCGCGTTTTCCTCTCATCTTTCTTACGTGATTAAACTAGATTAGAAAGATAAGCTTTAATTTCAAACATATCTAAAACCACCAAGGAAAATATGACAAAAGGAAAGCCATCAAGAACCAACCATCAGAATAGAATTCTTAAAATAAAAAAAAAAGTTAAATAATTTGTACAATTACACTCCAACATTTGCTTCCAAGACACATACATTTGCATGGGATGATAGTGTTGTTTTTTCTTTCAAGGTAACATAAATGGTCCAAGAAGGAATGCACAAGTTTCTGATTTGATACCACAGGAAATCCTGTATTTTTTCTTTTTTTAGCTAAATGATAAACAATTGTGCTCTTCTTTGTGTAGGAAAGGCATTGGTTTCCCTTAGTTTTCGTGGTGCCCAAGTCAGTTTAAACAGTGTTGAAGAAGATGCTGTGAAATATAACATTCTGTTGTAATGGTCTTCCAGTCAACTTTGGAGTAAAATAACATCTGCAGAAAAAAAAGGGTTGGAACAGAACATGAACACTGCTTCTTAATTCTAAAAGGTAGCGGCCATTTAGCAAAGCACACAGCTACTTGAGGAAATGTACACTAATCCAATGTAACCCAATTTAAATCATTATTCATCGAGTTCTAGCCGACAATTTGAACGTTGAAGTTCAGAAAGATTAATTTATTTTAGGTCCTACATAATTAACAAGCTTAAGTCAAACTCCAAATGCCAAAACGGTATACATTTTCATCAGTTTATTTATCATAAACTATTTACAGCCATTAACTCTTAATTGCCAATTTTCCATTTAAATGGAAAATAGAGAACTAGGAACATTCTTTCCCATTTAGTAATATGTTTCTGCCAAGGCATCTTTTGCTAATTGTTCCTGATGAACCTACAAACAAATTGAACAACATTACAAAGGATTGTGGCTGGTAAACTAAAAAAAAAAAAGAAAATAAAAAAAAAAGCACCTTCAGACTTCAATTCCAGATCTTCAGAAAACTGTCCCAGGATCCTGTTGCAACTGCCATGCCATCATCAGTAACTCCCAGGCAGCTGACACGGTTGTCATGTCCAGCCAAAACACCTTAAGTGAGAAAAATGCATTTTAGTCAACATTGGAAATACATTTTAATAGCTTGAATGGGAGTGAGGATTTTAGGTGTTGTGTATGCAGACCCAAAGCAGAAAAAATACAACAAAACTGCAATGCAAGGTTCTGCTCAAATGACTAACCTGCACGGTCTGCCTTTAGTGTGTCCCACACGTTACAGTTGAAGTCATCATATCCGGCCAGTAGGAGTCGGCCACTCTTGGAGAATGCAACAGAGGTGATGCCACAGATGATATTGTCATGAGAGTAGATCATCAATTCCTGATCAGCACGCAGATCAAAGAGTCTGCAGGTAGCATCATCAGAGCCTGTTGCGAATGCATTGCCATTGGGGAAGAACTGCAAATCACAAAAAGGTTGGACATTTATTTACAAGACACACGTCACAATGCAAACATTTGCTTAAAATATGCCCAATAAAACATGTGAACAACAGGTGAACATTTTAGGGCTGTACCCTAAAAGTCGTTGAATCGTCAAGTCGGGGGGGGGTTGTATGCAACACAAGGTCAAGAACTTGACTTGGGACAACTTGTCATTTAAACATGCTTCCATAACCTGGTTACCGTAATGGCATTTAAAACTGGAGACTTATTTATTTTTGCCAGGAATCATCGAACAATCGATTGAACTGGTGAATCGGCATTGACTTGACTGAGTTGGGTACAGCCCTAGAAAAGTTGTTATTGTATGCTTGTATAGGACTTACACAGATGGCATTGATGTCAGACTCATGGCCTGTAAATGTCTGTCTACACATGCCCTCTCGGACATCCCAGAGTTTAGCAGAAGCATCGCAAGCACCAGAGACAAATAATCTGGTGTCAGGAGCCAAAGACAGGCTCATAACGTCGCCTGTGTGTCCAGCAAATGTGGTTGTCTGCTGGCCAGTCTCAATGTCCCAAAGCGCACTGCAACAAAATGTTCAAAGTTGATTAGATGAAAATGACATTTAAATGCACATAACGCAAGGAGGATGTTGTGTGTATGAACTTACCAAGTTGTATCTCCAGAGCTTGTAACAATCTGGTTGTCATCAAGAAAACGGCAACAGGAAAGGTAACCTGGTTTTTACAGAATGAACGTTCGTAAGATGAGGTGAAGTCAATAATTAAAATACAAAATACTATTTTTATTCAACAAACCCTATTCACTGTTTAGAAGGCAAATCTAACAAACTAGTGATGCCAGGCTTTGGCCCTGTTAAGTCTAGGATCAGCTGAAGGATTTTTCCAGTATGATTTACGGCAACCTTCATATCTGAAATTTTGAGTTGTTCGTGGTTAACCAAAAGAACATTATCAATAACACCCCAGTGAATGAAAATATAAGTAGATATAATATAGCTATAGTATAGGTATCAGGCAGCGATTTACTGACTAATACATTCTAAATGTGAAATTCAAATGCAGTCACAAGTGCAGAAACACCGTTCAGTACGCCATACCTGTGTGTCCAGCCAGCTCACGACTGACACGCACATTCCCCTCACGAGTTTTCAGGTTGTAAATAGAGCAGATGTTATCTAAACCACCACAGGCTACGTAATTTCCTGATGGGGCGTATGCACAAGTCATGACCCAAGAAGAGCGAAGAGGGATGGCATGAACCTAAAGGGAGACGAGGAAGGGAACAATAAACTTTATCTTGCATTTTAGTAGCACAAAATAATAATATAATAATAATTCTAAATTTTATTTGACATTGGCGCTGGATGACTTTGGGAATGGATGAACAAACTTGGCAGCCTTGTGTATATATTAACGCACCAACAAAAAACATCAAAATTGACATTGTCGGTTATACCAATTTGTCACAGCAAAAATGTCAATCACCATTTGACTATCAGCCAGAAACTTTGTTCTGATTCTCCCATAGATAGTTGTCAAGGTGATTTCATTTATTGTCGGTCTGTTGATTTGACAGGCGGGAAAGGGACCATTATATACACACTGACATGACATTTGCGTAATAAAGCAAAGCAGAGTCAACATCCAGATTGTTCAAAAAACAAACAATCTCCACGCAGGCAAAACTCTAAACTGTTTCAATTCTTGCCAGACTGGCTGTGATCAGCGCTTCTGTCCCGCAGAGCCGAGTTACGTTCCCTGGGATATTGTTTTTTGTTAAACACTGGTTTCAATCATGTTCCATTGCTCTGTTGATACAGCAGGAATACAAATGGGAATCACCCTTTGTTTGACTTACTTTGTTTGTGGTATAGCTGTCCCAAATGATAAGTTTTCCATCTTGGGAGGCACTGACTAAAAGCCTGCAATACATTGATTTGTGGATTATTTAATGCAAATATACAGCCAGAACTGCTGCTTTTCCAAGTTGAATCTTGTCTCTTAAATACACAATCCATGCGCAAACAGGCCTTTGAGACAAGATTAAATGTAAATATAGTAAGAAACATCACTTTTCTGAATACTCCTCCTAAAGAGCTTAAATAAAAATATGTTGGATCATCAGAATGTAGCAAAACAAACCAGCCAGAATGGGAAACGCAACGTTTCTGCATACCTGGAATCTGTTCCCCAATGCATGGCATAGATTTTAGCCAGGTGTCCCCTTAGCGTTCGTCTTGTACGCATTTGAATTCGACCAACTGGATCGATATTGGCCGTGATCTAAAAAGGATGCATCGAATTTGCCGTGTTATTTCAGATTCGTGTTACAGTCAGGGGACAGGTTAGTTCATGAAGTGACTTTGTTACCTGTGATAGTGTAGCATCTGCACATGCTTTCCTGGCATCCTGAAAGGAAAAGAAAAATGTTGTGAAAAAAAAGTTTTAAGACTGGAGGTTTGACCATTCCATCAAGTTTCTCTGCAGTGTTTCCATATCCTCCCCAAGTCCAAACACACAGTAAAGCAGAATTCTGGCTACTCACTCGGATCTGAATTTTGAGCTGCTCCGCCTCTTGGCGCAACTGGTCCAGTTCACTCATTTTTCTTCGGCTTGTGTGATTACCTTACTCCAGCTGTGGGGACACTTGTTGACCTGTGAAGGGAATACAGACAGAAATTACTTTTTTAAATAAGGATGAGGACTATTAAATATAGAACGGCGTCCAGTGTGGAGGAGATTTAATCAAACCTACGCCTTTAATCACAGTTCTAGTCTAGCCTATATTCCAATCAGCTACAGCTCCTGAAGAGTATGCATTAGTTGGCTCCTGGTGAAACCGAAATACCCCCACACCTTGTCATTGACATAATCCCAGCACACTATTTAGCCAGACAAATCCCAAGCTTACGCTTGACTCACCAGTGATCAGAACACCATTTATTATCCTGTTGCCCTCAATCCTTGTGATACACAAAGGATCCAAGAGGCGAGATTGTTGAAGGAACACCATTTGTACTACAGTCCAAATAGTGAACTGCATAAATGAGTCTCAAATGGTTTAGGTTGATTGTGTCACTCATCGTTGCATCACCAGAACTGGTAGTAGCACGTGATAAACGCTAGAAAAAAACATCTCCAACTTAGGTGTTAGGAAATGCCTGAATAAATGCTTTAAAATAGAAATATTCAGTACTCAATGAATAAATAACTTGCGTAATGTATAGCACTAAAACAAAGAAATCAGTTAAAATGGAAGTGTTCAGGAAAATCCTGATATGGTCTATTCTTTACACTGTTTAGAATATTCTCCAATAACCCCGACAAATACTTGCCGTTAAGACAGATTCTGCCTCATCACTTCTCCTTTTCCAAGCGCCTGATCAGGGTCAGCTGACAACTGCCCGATGAACAATGGGTTGTGGCAAACATCCCTAGAGATGTGGCTTACTGAAAGCTCCAAGCTCTCCTAATGGTAGTTGGTGCCTTCTTCTCCCCAAAGACAGAGGTGGTTCCTACATTCCCGTCTAATTGGCGAATGTGTGCCTGTGCCGTAAATATAAATGCATGTGGGGTTGTTTTTTTGTTTTTTTAAGACAAGCTAGTGAACCTAGGTTTGTGTATAAGCCGATTCTACATTACAGCTAGACTGTCCATTTTCAACACGTGTAACGCCAAGAGCCTAGAATGTTATCCATGATGGATCAAACGCATTACCTAACAATATAGGCCTACTACAGATTTCACATCCCTCAATAACCCAGTGCTAAACTAAGACAAACTAGCGTCCTGATAATGCCATGTTTCACGGGTCTAAAGCTGGATGATGGAAAATACTATAACCAGTACTATCACAGCGCAAGTAGATAATCCTAATAGCGAAATGCTTTAATCCCATTTCTGTACTCCCGATATGAAAACAGATGGGAAAGCCAGTCCAGACATCAGAAATGTTTTACTTTTTACGGTCTTCATACAAATAGTGTGAGGATTAAATATACACATTTAAAACATGCTTAAAGTAACTGCCAGGATTAACAGCCCACTTGCATTTATTTAGCTTGTTTGTATCTCCAATTTCTTAGAGTACAGTTAATACACAACCATTTGGGCAAAGGCATCATTTAGAAAAGTGAGTTGACTAAATGTGCGATCGTATTAACATTTGCTACCGCATTAATACACATGTTTTACATATGTGAAACTATAGAGTATAACATTAAGCTATACTATAATTCTTAAGTTTTACACGTTCGCTTAGTATTTGCGGTGCACTGACAGTAACATGCCGTTCTCGTAGTGTTCAAAGGCACGATTTGCCTGTAGCGTTCGTTGATACTTTGCATCGTTTTTGAATGTATGCTGTAATACCGTAGGGCGGCAGTCACTTTTCCGTTTGCTATTCAAACGGGATTGAAAGGTTGGCCAAGGAAAACTAATAGTACCCAGTGTGAACCTTTGTTTAGTTGATACGGTTATACAGACATATATGTTAACTGAAACAATGCTTTAGAATGTTTCGAAATGATCTGACCACAACATAACTATTCTGACTTGCACTGTTGGGAAACGGAGAAGATGCAGCTGAACGCCATCTTGCAACCGCTGCCAGCTAGTTAGCTTGCTAAAGGCTTGCCAGAGTACTAGGCCTGTAGGCAGGATGGTTTATAAGCCATTTAACGGCACTTCCAATACTGAACATTAGACCGGTGATTTCAGAATGCCGTGTCATCAATCGAAGTATCATAATATAGCGACACAACTTTTGATCTGTTGAACAACAAAATGTGGTCAACAAACCAAGATCGCACAGAGTTGCAATATAGTGCATGGTAATATTACCATAGCCACATTTGGAAAGACTCACCGCTCTTCCGCAATTAACTACATTGTGTTGATCGTTAGGTAGCTAGCTTTTGAGCTAACGCGAGGAGTGAACTAATTACTCGAGGCTGTTTGCGTAGTCCAAGTCTAAATCCACTTACTGTGATACAAAAATCTCGTTTAACCAAACCGTATCTGTTTGATTTGATTACGACGCATATCTACCCCGTTAGATCAGGGAGACAGCGGAGGATCCGATCTTAGAAAAATTGCAAGGTCGGGTAGTGGCCTGTTTCACTCGCTGAGTGCAGAGAGAAATATACCATCCACAAGTCAATTATACGCAATACATTAATCATAACTTAAATCAACCGATTGACAAATTCTAACAAATGTTTCCAAATCATGCTCGTTAAAGATCGCTGCTGCAAGAGGCGTTGCACTTAGATGGTCCTTTAAGCACAGATGGGTAACGAAAATACGAGGCTTGTGAAAGCAGGGTGTCAAACGAAATTTGAACAACTACCGTTGCAAAACATTTATTTTATCTTAACAGTGAAATTGAGATTCGAGATATTTTATATGGAGCCACTGGGAGTGACTAAGGAACAATAAACATTTCTCGAGGGATATTGTGTCGGCCAAGGGGCTGTGCCCCCCACTGACAGCCATTTTTTAATCCAAGAAAATGTTGATATTGAAATAAATAAGTGTCATCTATAGAGTGTAATACAATTCAACAATTCCATCGTTGCATCATTTATTCTTTGGCAAAGAAGCCAACATACCAGCCAATTGGAAATATGATTAGCTCGATAACGCTAGCAAGTTGGAAGTAATTTAGGCCGAAGTGCTCCTTCAGTGGCCCCCTCATTGAATATCAAGCTTCACTCCACAGACAGAAAGCCAACTACATTGCCGTAAATAAAACCCCACGAGAGTTGCTTCATAATTAGTGGTTTTATAGAAATCTCTTTATCCATTGCAAATCCTCCGGGGTATGATCCCTTTCAGTAGCTACATATAATGATGTTGTCTTTGCCTGCGAGATAAGCTGCTAACCTCAGCAAACTAATTCGCTAGGAAGCTAGCTAGCCTTACCCCACCCCGGGCAGTTATTTTCTGTTAGAATTGCACATTTACATTTCATGCCACTGCTGGCAATTTTCAATTATTGGTGAACTCGTTCTTACCTTTTTCAATTTGCGTTTGTTTTTATGCTTTTGGCATTGACTGAAAAAGAAAACGGCGTATCCCTCTAATCCACGCATCAACGAACACCGAGGAGCTAGCTTAGAAACTAGCCAGCCAGCTAGTTTTCAGAGGAGCCTTCCCGAACCTAGGCTACGGCTGGCGAGCTGCACAACCCCACTCAACCAACCGGAGAGGGGAGGAGGGGGCGATCACACCCACTATCCCTGCACTCAAAACACCCTATTGCCCGTGAGCGACGGCAGCGCAAACGATACAGTTGTACAAATCTGTACAGTTTACACATTTAACAAAGTTAACGCAACTTCTCTTCCAGCCAGACCGAAAAATATATGCCTTTCTGTTGCAACGTTCTCGTCCGGCCATCGAACCAAGGGATGGGCGCGGTAACCCTGCAGTCGTCTATGGGAAACCCCACGCTGCACCAGCGATGTAAAGAGAACGCTGCTAGGCTATCAGATAAATAAGATTGGAGGCCTACTTGAATTGCATTATAAATATAAGGCAATATGGTATGGTCTCTTTCTAGTGGCTGTGGAATTATTTAATCAAAACTGTAATTTGACATACATAGAGAATGTACTGTTTGATTTTCATATAAAGGCCTAAGCATATTATGAAGCCACTCATGGACACAACCATGTAGAAAAAAATGCCAGTCCACAAAAATATGCTATCTTATTTAAATGTTTAGGTTAGTCGTTGCTTGGTTCGGTCCCTCACATACTGATTCAGTGATTCCAAGATAGAAGAAAAAGTGGTTAAAGATAGTAGGCTACAACTCCAGTGGGCTGCTCAAAACGTTATGATACCCCTGTCAATGAAAGCAATTAAAGCCTTTATTAGAAAAACAATCTCGCTAATGAACCTAATGCTTAAAACGTCTTCGTCCAAAAATGGGTTAAAGTTACAAACAATTAAAGATTGTCGGGGTTAACTTATTACTATAGGCTACATACATGTATACACACTAGTCACAGCTTTCAAGTGACTTATCTATTGTCTAATTATATTGTGTATAATTATACTATTATTTGGTAATCACAGTGAAACTGGATAGTATTAGTATTGTATTTGTTCTTCTTCTTCTTATTATTATTATTATCCACCTGAATTATTAGGTTTGCTTTACATCATTTTTTATTGTATATTTATTTTTCATGTATTGTCAACTGGGAAATACAATGAAGATATATGCAAATGCAACCACTATGAAGTGGTGATAACGGTGGCGTTTGGAAAAGGCAATGACTGCATCTGCATCTTCTTGATTGGCAAGGAAAAATCTATGCAATTTCAATTTTAATCAAAGGCAGTATAAGGTGAGGTGGTGGTCCAGGTAAGCTTTGGAACAGCTTATGGTACAGAAGTATAAACAGAAAAGGTGAAAAAGTAATTTTTCTACATTAATAAAGTTTAAAAAAAAAATAATAATAAAATCGTAACATGAGGTGTACGTGTTGGACATGAAGTACATTATTTTCTTTTGGGGAGATTAATTTACAATACAATTGTTTTCTTCACCATGCTTGGTTGGAAGTAAGTTTAGCTAGATAAGCGCTGCCATGTATGGTTTTCTGTGTTAATCACTTCTGTCCCTAGTTAATAACAAACAGCTGGGGACTACACAACACCTGCTGCTGTCTTATCAAAAGCTAATTACTCCCAAAGATGCTGATGATGCTGCCCCACAAATCCATCTCATGGATAACATATTTTTCTATGTTGCCCTTTATTTCTTTTCTGCTACTGCTTCCAATAATGCGTCACAACTTGCAACTCGTCTTCTTTTAATAAACCACATTTGATAAAGGAAGGCATACTTTTCAGTTTGCTGTTTGCTCTTTATTGTAAACGCCATTCCCTGGTTGAAGACTATTAGCAGATTCCTCATTGGTGAGCAACGAGCTTATCCTTTAAATACCATAAATGGTCATGGTGCAGGCTTTACTAAACTCCAGGGATACCCCACCAGAAGTCCTATCCTTAATGGTTTGGCTAGGGTTTACTCTCATGTTAGAATTACTGCTGCTGCCACCACACGCAGGTCTTGTGCTCAACTATCAGCAAGTCGAAATATGGTAAGTCACCTCTTGAACTTGAACTAGACACCACTAACTATAAACATAACTACAAATATTTTTATTTTAAGTTATTATACACATGTATTCCTCCCTGTGTGTGAACATAGTGACTTTCAATACACTGAATTTAAATGACAATGTGTTTCACTTGAATACACTGCTTGACTGCAACAATCCCCAGGCCAGTAGGCTAACACAAGAGCAGATCGTGGAATATAAAGGTGTCTTTGAGATGTTTGATGAAGAGGGAAACGGAGAGGTGAAGACACTGGAGCTGGAGAGACTGATGAGTTTAATGGGAATCAACCCCACAAAGAGAGAGCTAAGCCAGATGGCCAAAGACATTGACCAAAAAGGTAAATATAGGTACAGGTTCAACATGTGAAAGACTTATGAACAGAGACAATTATATGATGCACTTTACATTTTTGAGTATTGGTCTAGTATTAATCAATGGTTTTCGGTTATTTGAGTCTTTAATATATTATGTAATAATTCTGTATGATTCACTTGCATCATTTATTC
>OMNS01008377.1:6499-17973 GCA_900303225.1 Laemonema laureysi | reverse complement strand
TAAATTTTATTATGATTGCTCCTCCTCGTTTTCAAGTCAAGCGTTTCACAGCAACATCAACGTCGAGGGTCAAATCCACACCAGTAACAATCTCAGCGGTCTCTCGCTTCCCTTTCACTTCAAAATGTACAAATCTCAAGAGGCAAGAAAAAAATAAAAAACTAAAGGTAAACAACACAACGTTAAAATGGATAAGCTGCACAGCAGTTTGACGCCAAGTATCGGATATTTTTGCAAATAGATTTCTACTGGGGAAAGTTATGAACAATAGCATGATTTATGTGGATGTCGGGGTTTAACACAGGAAGTGCGCTGACGTAATAACGAGTAGACAAAAGCCAAAGGTAGTAACGGGATGAACACCAGTGGCGGAAAGGAGTTATAAAGGCACACAAAGTTCTGTTGAAAGCATCACAGTTGCCCCCTGCAGTATGTATCACATTTTAAATCTTTTAAACATGTATTATCATATAACCAATTTGTGTGGAGAGTGTGTGTGTTTGGTGGTGGTGGTGGGGGGGGGGTCTAAAATGTAATTGGTCCAACGATAAATGTAGCATGAGGTCTAGCCAGAGCATGAGGTAAAATTTACATTCACTAAACTGAAGACACAGGTTGGCTTTCTGTGTTCATATGGCTTTAAGAAGCGTTGTTCTTCCACCTTCTGCATGACCGCTGCCCGCTCTTAAGTCCCGCCTCCCTAAAAGAATGGAATGCTCGGAAGCTTCATTGCTAAGCTCTGCTCTACAGTTAATGGAGTCAAAGTGCCATTTGTGTGTTCCAATAACATGACCCCAACATTGGGAAATTAGTCCAAATAAAGTATGGTCATGTTATAAAGGCTGGGTAAAGTCAATCATGAGCAGGGATAGAATTATGTTCTAAAATATTTTGCTCAATGGGTCGATCTGATTAAACAGTTGCAATTTCAAAATGAATTATGCCTGATTTGAGGCAAACATATTTGTGATATTCTATGCTATAAGCATAAACTACAAAATTTTGTTGTACAAAAATACTCTGTATTCATGGGTATGAAATTCTATAAAAGATACTTCAAAATGGATCACAATGAACATCTGTGTGACAAAAATGGTGTGCATACAAAGATGTAAACAAATGCATACATGAATGAATTCCTCTGGATGGCTGATTAGGTCTAAAAAAAAATTGGCTCATTATAATCAGACTGTTTTGATATGAAAAGTAAAGCAGCATTACTTTGCAAAACAGACCAGGTAATGCATTTGGAATTTCTCCATTTGGAGGAAATGGGTCATGGTGACAAGATGAACTGCAACAAAGTACCTTTTACACTTAATCTAGGTACTACAATGACGACGACGACGACGACGACGACGACAACAACACTGAATTACGATTCATGAACAAGCTGCATAACTTAAGTGTAAATAAGTAAACTTCATGAAACTAGCTGAATATGAGTAAAAGAATACAACAATGACACAGGTGCTTTGGTATGCTATATGCTTCTGTCTGACCCTTCCACCGTTCGTACAAGTGATATGAGTATCATGCGCAAGTATTAATAGTCACATCAGAAGTGCTTGTCGCCACGTTTCATAGCACCGTACGCAGAATCAAAATGGCGCCCCCCCTATGTAACAGGTTTAGTTTAACGGGTCCCTGCTGAGGCCAACTCCACACGGCACCCATCTGCACAATGTACCACCTCAGAGAAAACTAAACAAACCAAAAAAAAATTAAATAGCAAAACACATCGTAAAACAGTCTAGAATCGATTGTACAGTAAATGGTAAACAGCAACCAAATCATAACCTAAACCGTTTGTATTTTTCTGTCTGCGATTAAAGCACAAAGGCCTGTTCTCTCCCCTCTCGCTGGCACAAAATGACAGTTCTCTTCATGGGAATGGTTAACATCGCCGTTTGTTGTCTTTCCATGGACTAATGACTGAAAATGGAAGAATTGAGCAGTGGATATTCTATACAATGTTTACTAGGACAAAAAATATATAATAACACAGAGAATGTAGAAATGCTCAGACGTTTAAAATATTAACCTTCTCAAAGACAAATGCTTTACACACCTTTTTTTCTATTTTAAACAAACACATCCAAGTACAAAACATCTAGTTCCATAGATAGCTGTGGATGGATACGCACATCAGCTGGTTAGACAAAAAGAGGTTATAAAGTGCTTGAGATAAAATGTTTATAAAACCACACAAATATTAATTTTCACTAATGTAAAGTTTCTTTCAGTTCACATTGATTTTGTAAAAGTTGCCAACTCTTATAAAATTCACACATAAATGAATGGTTATTTAACAACAAACAAACAATACAAACCTAAACCGTACAAAAAACAAACAAAAAAAAAGCTTTGGTTAACCCAGCAATGAGCAACAGAACTACAAAACACTAGATGGCGCCAAAAACATATGGCCTTTTAGTCTCACGCTGACAAAACCATTGGATGCGTCTCCCCTCTGCGCATGTGCAATCAGATCCACTGTTGGACGTTTATTTTTCCCTTTCTCACATTGACTCTCATCTCATCTATATTCCTGTTCCACGTTCTGACATTCCACCTGTCTTGACCTCTTGTTGGGGCCCACCATTAATGGCTAACACACACACGCACACGCACACACATACACACACGTGTGTGACACCAGTGGAGGCAGCAGGTATCACAGGCCTACATGATCCTGCAGGAGGGGTAATACCTCCTCATTAGACCTCCCAGACAAAAAAAAATTGTAACGGCAATGATCACCAAAATGGGATTTACACAAGCTCACAATGAGTTTCTGGAAAAGGTGGGTGGGGTGTTTCAATTCTCCAGAATTATTGAAATATTCAGAGGGCTGTTGATCTTCTGTATTGTTATGTCTGAAGAGGTTAGGCACCGGAATCCACATTGCGCATACACACACGCGCGTGCACGCGCACACACACGCGCACACACACGCACACACACACACACACACACACACACACACACAAGCACGCAGTGGCCATCACTGCCTCTTCAGACTCTCCAGCAGGTCCTCCATCTTCTCCATGTTGGCGGAGGCCGGCAGAGTGTTCTGCAAGCCACCCTGAAGCTGCGTCTCCAGGCTTGTCTGCATTGGGGTTGGCAAGCTAGTTTCCAAGGCCTGTAAACTGGACTGCAGTGCTGACTGCGTACCTGTCTGCATGGCGTTCTGCAGGTCCGTCTGCATTGCACTGCCCAAGCTGGGTTGCATCTGACCCTGAAGGTTCGTCTGAAGGGTGCTCACTAATCCACTGTGCATGGGCGCTTGCATGGATGAGCCGGTCTGGGCCATGGGCGTGTCCAGGAGAGGCTGCAGGTTCTGGGGCTGGCTCTGGGCTGCCACGTTGGGTCCAGAGGAGCTCAGCAGCTGGGGAGGGTCTGAAAATCAATCAATCAATCAATCAATCAATCAAAAATCAAAAATCAAAAATCACAAACCAATGTGTATTATGCCAGCTATGAACCAGCTCTGGTGACATCATTCAAGTGAAGTAGGCAACGATTAGTCGATTAATCGATGGAAGGAAAATTAATCAAAACTAATTCTGATAATCGATCAGTAAATCGATTATCAGATAATCGATCAGTAAATCGATTATCAGATAATCGAAGTATGATTTAAGTCATTTATCAAGCACAAATAACAAACATTTGCTGATTGATGTTGCAGTTCAATTCAAATATTTGGTTCATGGATCATTACAAGGAATAGTTTTCTTGACTGCTTGTCAGATATACAGTAGCAAGCACATTTAAGACATCACTTGGTAACATCGACTATGAAAAGAACGGTTATTTGCAGCCCTAAAGTGAAATTTATTTGGATCAACATTATCACAATATCAATCTCAAAAGGCTTTACAGGTCTACTTGAAACTCTTTATTGGCAGTAAATTCAAGGTTTTCCGCTTACTAAAGGTCCATCATTTGCATAGTCCTGTGACCGGAAATAACACTGCTACATGCTGCAGTGCTGCAGCCCAAATTGATAAACGTACCATTCTGGATACCAAAGACAAAGACCTTGGGCTGTCCTTGAGGCGGCGCATTCCCACTCACGGATGCCTGGAAAAACTGATCAGCTGGCTGCTGACCAGGGGTGGTCACCACCCCTACACCCCCCTGAACCACAAAGATGGTGGTGCCGGAAGCAGTGGCCTGCGTGCTCAGCTCCTGGGTGTCCATGGAGTTCTGCAGGCTGGAGATAGACGTTTGTGGCAGGAACAGCTCAACAGGCTGGCTGCTGGGGACACTGCTGGAGCAGGGGGCCACCTGCATCGGCTGCTGTTCCTGGAAGAGACTCTGCTGTCGGGGGTCGCTGGACGAGGAATTGCCGCTTAAAGAGCTCTGGTCCTGGAAGGACATGGGCTCTGTCGCGTCTTGTTGTGCCATTCCAACCCTGACCCCGATGCTGCCCAGAGCAGTGGAGTCCTGGCTCTGAGTGCTGAAGAGAAGAGCCGGGGGGATGGCCTGGGGGCTGAGGTCCGTGGTGCACAGCAGCAGGCCGGTAGTTTGAGGCTGGGTGAGCTGGCTTTGGGGCAGAGGATTAGCTTGGCTAGGTAGGCTCTGGAAGATGGAGCCCTGCTGGCCCACTGGTATCTGCTGCTGCTGTGTTGGGGTCTGCTGCTGCTCCATGGGCATGCTCTGCTGCTGCATGGGCGACAGCTGGGTTTGCTGTGGGTTCTGGAACAGGTTAACGGACTGAGGTTCACTGACAGAGGTCTCCATGGAGGAGAGGAAGGCCAGCCCTGTCTGCTGCTGCTGGGGCTGCTGGGGGTTGGGTGACAGGAACAGCGTGGAGCCTGTGGACTGTTGCTCTGGGTTGAGACTGACGCTTGCCAGAACGGTGAGGGTGTTCGGGAGCAGGGTGGCTTGGACCTGCTGCTGGGGGCTCTGGGTCTCAGAAATGGCGCCGGGAGACTGGAAGAGCTGTTGTGGAGGGGAGGTGTGGGCTGGGGTCTGTTGTGGGAAACTAGTCTGGATAGTGAGCAGCTCTCCGGACTGTTGCAGAAGGGAGACGGACTGCGGTGCCTGGGGCGAGGGCAAGGACTGCGGGCAGTGGATCTGAGGCTGCAGCAACTCAGCCTGAAGCTGATTCTTGAAGTTTTCCAGAACTTGCTGTTCCTGCATCTGCTGCTGTTGTAGAGCTTGGTTTTGTTGTTGTTGTAGAGTGCTCAGAGCTTGGTTCTGTTGGCGCTGCTGTTGTATAATATTCAGAACTTGGTTCTGTTGCTGCTGTTGTATACTGTTCAGAACTTGGTTCTGTTGTTGCTGTTGCAGTGCGTTCAGAGCTTGGTTCTGTTGTTGCTGTTGCAGCACATTCAGAGCTTGGTTCTGTTGTTGCTGTAGAGCACCCAGAGCCTGGTTCTGTTGTTGATGGTGCTGTTGAAGACTGCTCAAAGCTTGGTGCTGTTGTAGCACACCCAGAGCCTGATTCTGTTGTAGACTGCCCAGAGCCTGGTTCTGTTGTAGACTGCCCAGAGCCTGGTTCTGTTGTTGCTGTTGAAGACTATTCAGAGCCTGGGTCTGTTGTTGCTGTTGTAGACTACCGAGTGCTTGGTTCTGCTCTTGTTGCAGTTGATGTTGCTGTAAGTTGCTAAGTATTTGGTTTTGTTGTTGTTGCTCCTGGAGTTGCATGTTGCCAAGGACCTGCTGCTGCTGTTGAATGTTCTCCATGAGCTGCTGCTGTTGCAGCTGGTCCTGTGGCTGCAACAGCAGCTGTTGCTGGATCTGCATGTTGCCAAGAACCTGCTGTTGTTGTTGTTGTTGTTGTTGTTGTTGTTGGAGATGCTGCTGCTGTTGCAGATTGCCAAGAATTTGTTGTTGTTGTTGTAGTTGTTGATGCTGCTGCTGTTGAAACTGCATTTGTTGTTGCTGCTGCTGCTGCTGCTGTTGTCGGTGCTGCTGTATCTCTATGTGCTGTTGTGTTGCTAGGGGGTTATCTGTGTTACCAAGACAGAGACTGTTCATGTTTTCTTGGACGTGTTGCTGCAGAGACTCTGCAGAGGGTGTGGGACTGTACAGCACTGAGTTTAGCTGCTGTTGGGCCACAGCAGCCTCAAAGACCTGCTGGAGGGTGGTGGTACTTTCTGCTTGCAGCTCCATTACAGCTCTCTCCAGCTGGGCCACCCCTTCCTGGGGAAAGATGGTTGCCTGTTGGGTCTGGGGCTGAGCTGGTGCAGGCATCTGGGGAATTGCCACAACGACAACCCCGTGAGCAGCAGTCGAAGCTTCTGGAGAGATGCTCTCCTGGGGGTCTCTGAGAAACTGCTGTGGCACTTCTGGTGGTATGGGAGGGATGGTAGTGTCTCCCGATACGGGGTAGGAGGGTGTTGGGGAAATGTCTTGCTTCTGTATATTGCTGAGTGGCTCCAGGCTGGCGAACACTGGCGGAGCCTGGGGCAGTTCCACGTCCTCTGATTGTAGTGGCATTGGGCTTGGAAAAGACTCCACAGAAGGGTGGGAGCTAGAACTGAGCTCCAAGTTCTTCTGCACTGAGACTAGAGTTTCAGTGGATGCCTGATGGTAACAATAACAGTTGAAACATTAACAGATATCAATACTGAACACAGACATTTGGTTTATCCATGGCAAATGGAATAAAATCTTAATACCTTGAAAACATCAGTCTGGGATGGGTTACTTGAGACTTCCATTGGCATGATCTCTTGAGGTTTGGGAGGTTGAGTACAACTTTCCGCTTGTTCAGATGTCATAGATTTGATTTGTCCATCAAACAGACATGTGTTGGCCTTCAAAGTCCCCTCTGATTTTACTGCCAGGAGATTTGTGTTATCCACTGTGGGTTAAAACAGTAACCAACAGTATGTCATTGCAAAGTGGCAATGTTAAAACACACATTGATTGTTACAAGAATAGCATACAGCTCAGAATTTTACCAGAATCTGGAGTGTAAGTGAACGTCTGGGCGTCATGGGATCGGCCAGCGTTGGTTATGATGAAAATCCCCACGGTTATGGGCGAGGTGATGGACAAGTTGTGGTATGGAGGGACCATCACTATCAAATGATTCTGAGGCACAGAAGGCAAGTTAGAAACATGTTCCTAAAGTGGACAGCACAGTAGATTATACCATATGTCGAGTCTTTGCACGTACCTGATGGAATAGGTCCATGTCAATCTTAGCCTCGGCTTGCCATGAAGTATCATCTGCCAGCGAAAAATATTATGAGCAAGCAACCAAAAAGTTGTTCCCTTGAATTGCCAGGTTGATTAAAGTACATGTAATATTACCTGTAGTATTACTTATTTTACTCTTTTCTGGAGGGAGGGTTCTTTGTGACTCCATAAATTCCATAATTTTTTTTAAAGTACCTGTAATGTTTTCCTGGAAAATGACTTTGGTTCCCTTGAGGAAGTTCTTCCCAATGATGAAGACTTCCTGTCCTCCTGTCACAGAGCAGCTATGGAGACTTTTCTTCAGAATCTCGGGGACACCAGCTGGCTGGGCTGCAGATACACAACAAAAACTTGAACTGAACTGAAAAGAAGGTAGGCATTATCTCTATCATTCCCAGGCGTTATATAATTAATTTGTCATTTTAATACTTTAATTTTTTAGTAAAAAAATAAATACCCTGTCAATGATTTCTAAAAACGCTATGCATTACTATTTTTTTTAAGGTGATATTTAAAAGATCTGTTGGAAATCAAATCCACAGTGAAACAAAACGGCAAATCCATCCAAAATGTAAAATCTGTCTAGAAAAGCAATAATAAATACAAATACAAAATAATAAAAGAAAAATAAAATAATAAAATCAGAACGTTTCTTTATATAGCACCATTTCATACATTAAAATGCAGCTCAATGTGCTGTGTTATAATAACCTGTGAGTCACCTGTTCACACCTCTTCTATGTGTCACTTTAGACTAACTCTCTCTCTGACTCTCTTTCAGACTCTAACGCTGCTTCTGTTGGTTTGGGTTTGTCGCTATCAGCCCCCATCTGCTCAAACTTGGGAAAATGTTGGAGCCGTTTCTGCATCAAACAAGGTCAGCATGGACTCCTGTTGCTGTTGCTCCTGTGCTTCCCTTGTGGAAAAGATAGCTCTCCTAGAGAGACGTATATGTCAACTAGAGGAGGAAAAGACAGCGTCCATAGAAAAGACAGATACTCCAGAGAGCATAGAGAAGACGCCTGCCTGGCGGTCTCGAGGGTTAAAGCTAGCGCTGTCCAGGGCACCCTGTCGGGCAGCACCACTTGCGAAGGCAGGCAGCCCTAACTATTTCTTCGGCAGATTATCCTGTAGTGTGGGGCATGCCAAGATTGTATTTTACTTCCCCAAATCTGATTGGGACGGCAAATATTAAACATGTTCAATATTTCCGATCCGATATCCTGTAGTGTGGGGGGAACCCAGAAAGGACGCGTGTACGCAAGTGTACGGATTGTCATGCGGGAAAGACGATAGCCAATTGGGAGCCACGCTGACCGGTAATCACAACAGAAGCCAAGCCATACCCCTGTCACTTGCTCCTCTCTCTGACTATAGGGTGCTTGGATAGTCTCACTGATGACTTCAACACTGCCCTATCTGCAGCCATCGACTCTGCTGCTCCTCTTATTGTTAAAAAGCAAACGACAAAAAGACCAGCACCGTGGTTCAATGAAGACACCCGCACCTTCAAACGTAGCTGCTGAAAACTAGAATGCAAATGGTGTTGGACTAAACTAAACTTGTACTAAGTCTACCATCTTGCATGGCACGGCAGCCTGCCCAGCTACAAAACAGCATTAACTACTTCTAGAAACGCCTACTTCTCCAGTGTCATTAATTGAAACAAAAACAACCCTAAATGTGTCTTTGACGCTGTAAAAAGTCTGACACAAAAACAACCTCAGAAAGTGGGCTCCTCCCTCTTGGCAAGTAACTTGCAATACACAAAATGTAATCAATTAGAAAAGAAATTGATGCTTCTCCTACTCTTCATCTTGAACATCCTACAAGAATGACACTGCAGGGACAAATGGTGCAGTTCAGCACAATTTCCTTGGATGAACTTGCTAAACTAACACAGGCATCTAAACCCACTACTTGTATGCTGGATCCTCTCCCTACCAAGGTTCTTAAAGAACCCTTCCCAATGGTTGGACCTGCTATGCTCAACATCCTGAACTTGTCCCTGTCTACTTGAACAGTTCCCTCTACTTTTAAGACTGCTGTAATAAAACTTAACTCAAGAAGCCTGACCTAGACCCTGAAGTACTCAGCAGCTATCGGCCCATCTCTAACCTTTCCTTTCTAAAGTACTGGAAATAATTGTAGCTAACCAAACCATCAATCACCTGATGATGAACATCTTTGAATTTTGAACCCTTTCAGTCTGGGTTTAAGACTCTCTATTCCACCGAAACTGCTGTGACCAGAGTGGTAAACAATCTTCTCCTTACCATGGACAGCAATACAAGCTCCATGCTGGTGCCTCAGTGCCGCCTTCGACACAATTGACCATAGCATTCTTCTTGACCGTCTCAAACACTATGTTGGCATCAAAGGCTTGGCTCTTCTCTGGTTTTGATCTTATCTCACAAATAGAACGCAATAAATTGAAAGACTGCAACCTAAGCTTTGGTCTTCCACAAGGGTCGGCCCTTGGTCCACTGCTCTTCGCAATCAATCTACATGCTTCCTCTTGGTGATATTCGCAGCTACGGAATTAGCTTTCACCGTTATGTTGACGATACTCAAATCTACATTCCTATTGGATCAAATGACTCCTCCCAGATCCAGAAGGTTGAATCTTGCCTGACTGCAATTAAAAGATGGATGTCCCAAAACTACTTGCAGATAATCATTGGCCCAAAGCAACAATGAACACAATTTGAAGAAGTCACACTGATGGCTCTGCTATGGCCCAAAGCTCCTGTGTCAAACATCTTGGTGTCTTGTTCAACCATATGCTTTGTTTTGATCCACATGTAAAAAGTATAACCAGAACTGCATTCTTTCATCTTAGAAACATTGCTAAAATCAGACCAATGTTATCCACAGTGGCTGCAGAGATGCTTGTCCATGCATATTATATTATCTAGACTAGATTACTGTAATGCACTGTTCTCTGGTTTACCGAACTCCACTACGAAAAGCCTCCAGCTTGTGCAGAATGCCGCTGCTAGACTCCTAATTAGAACCAGAAAATTCGACCACATTACTCCTATTCTCTCCTCCCCCCACTGGCTTCCAATTAATGCCAGGTCAGATTTTACGGTTGTACTACTTGCCTATAAAATCCTGCGTGGATTAGCACCATACTACCTGAAGGACCTTATTATTCCCTATTGTCCTTCTCAGCGCCTCCAGTCTTCAGGAGCTGGCCTTCTATAAATTCTAAAAGTTAAAAAGAACAAGCAAACGCTCTATCTGTGGAACAGTCTGCCACCTGTAATCAGGGAAGCTGACTCTGTTGAAAATTTCAAATACAAACTCAAAACCTCTTTACTCTTTCATTTGTCTCCTAGGAGTGTCCCTCAGCTCTCATTACAGCTAAATAAAGCCTAAAGACCTTTGAGACTGTAACTAGTATATAACTAGTAACTGTGATTAAGGGCTATACAAATAAAACTGACTTGTTTCACAACAGAAGTTGTGCTGGTTGGTCGGCTACGCAAGAGAATGATTGGGCTACTCACTGCAGAGGATGGGTGAAGAGGGTGTCTGCAGCGTTAGAAATGACCCATCTGGCTGGGGGATGTTGACCCTGAAGGCCAGCCTGGCTCGAGTGCTCTTCTTCTTGGACCCGGCCACGCCTATACGGGCCTCCACATCTGCGTTACGTAGCTTCAGGATTCCCACACAGTCCACTCTGTGAAACAAAATGAGCTGGACGGTCACCAGGGGGCACTGCCACATATTAAAATATATTTGGAAGTATGGAAGTCATTATTAAAAAAAATAAAAAAATAAAATGCATTTCTCTGTATTTTTGAAGGGAAAGAGATCCAGAGCCACACGTCTTTGTGAGCAAAAACAGACCTCCCGCGTACAACTAGTGAATTTACGGCCAGTAGAGCTTCTCTGGTTGATTAACATGGAGGCTTGGTGAGGGCTCACGGGCCTTGCTCTGCTACGGGTATGTGCCTGGTCTAGCAGGCCCCGGAGGAGTGCCGTGTCTTCTTTGCACACCATAACATAATATATTGATCCTGTGATCCGGCCATTACGTATCTGCTGCTAATGGTGCTCGGCTAGTTCTGATACTGCTTGTGCCATATGATAGAAGAGGAGGTGCCCCTTACGCGAGTGTCATGTCACCGCTGGGCTCCAGCGGGATTTCTATGACCGTGGTGCCCTCGATCTCCACCTCCTTGCAGGCCGTGGTGTTGCGTCCTGTCACTCTGCAGGCCTGATAGAACCCATGCGGCTTCACTCTTCCTGTGTCATTGGCCACAAACACCTGCAGCACCACAGGCTCATTTACGCCTTCC
>OMNS01008368.1:2333-14044 GCA_900303225.1 Laemonema laureysi | reverse complement strand
TCCTCCCTCCCCTCTCCTCCCCATCCCTCTCCTCCCCTCTCCTCCCCTCCTCCTCTCCTCAGGTTCCGGATGGTTCCGTTCCTCACAGAGCTCAGGGCGGTGATGGACTGGGTGTGGACAGACACCACTCTGTCTCTGTCCAGCTGGATTTGTGTGGATGACATCTACGCCAACATATTCATACTCAAGTGCTGGAGGGAATCGGAAAAGGTAAGCTGTCTGTCAGTTACAACTGTATCAATAGTAACTTGACATTAACATGCTATGATTTTAAATATTGTATTGGCAAGTTTATCCCACTGGAATTGCAGTATTACAGTATTGTCTGTACAGTTTTGTATCACACTAAATTTGAATGAGAGATAAAGTATTTCCATTATATTTCATCTTGATGTAAACAGATTACTTTACATGAGCATAAAAGTATGCCGCTGTATGACGAGCATCACAATGTATCTCGACACTTATCATCATTGCAGATGTATATTTTGTAGAGTGACGAGTGTGAATGAAAGTACTAATTCTCTAATACCTTTCAGAAATACCCCCATCCTCCAGGACAGAAGAAGAAGAAGGTGGTGAAGTATGGAATGGGAGGCTTCATCATCTTCGCTCTCATCAGCATCATCTGGTTCCCGCTCCTCTTCATGTCATTGGTCAAATCAGCGGCCGGTGTGACCAATCAGCCATTAGATGTCTCCATCCAGCTCAGCATAGCAGGATATGAGGTCAGAATGAAAGCAAGGATGCAAAATAAAATGCACGTAGGTCATAGTTGTAAATGGAAAAGTATGCTTTGCATTGCTAACACAATTCATCAGATTGTTTGAAAGATGTATCCAGTTTGTTTGTGTGTTCCACTTAATTTGATCTTCTCAGGCTATCTTTTTCATCAGAAAGTCCAAAAATTAAATGATTTACAGTCAAGGTTTATATTTTATGACCCCCTTCCGTTATATTACTCATTCTAATTACTAATCATTGTAGGCTGTGAATCATCTGACCTAGCCTTGTGGTGTAACTGTTTATGTGTCCATATTGTCACATAGTGTCATGTTTGTGTGTGTGTTCCCAGCCTCTGTTCTCTATGAGTGCCCAGGAACAGAACTTGGTACCGTATACAGAATCCGACTTCCACCGACTCACCAAAATATACGCCACCCATCCAGTAAGACCTGATCTAGTCCCCGTCCTGAACCCAACACAGGCCAGTGTGTCCTTGTAGTGGACACAAACATAGTACTTAGTAGCAGGGCTGTTCATATATTTGAAGCAGTTCTTTATTATTTATTATGCAAACTGATTCCTGGAGGGTGTAACCTAACCAAATTACAATGTGATGACAGTAGTCAAATTGAAGTGCTTTTCTAAACGTATAACTGCATAATGACAAATATATTGATACTCTAATTCTACTTTTACTTATGGTACTTGATTAGGCTTTATGTCTCTGACAATGTTGAGTCCCGATCCAGTGTTTACTCTCTAGGGACATCTAACATACTTGTGTTTGAAAAGCAGAAAATAAGTGGTCTATTTTCTTGAATATCCGACCAAGTTGATATAGCTATTTGTATTAGAGATACTTCAGCTCAGTAGCAGATTTGTATCCAATACTCGTGTGAAATACTGTGGTATTCTCTCTCTCTCTCTCTTCGCTCTCTCTCTCTTCCTCTCCCTCTTCCTCTCTCCCTCCTCTCCCTTCCTCTCTCGCCCCCCTCCAGTCCGCCATGCAGTTCATCATGAACTATGAGGCGGACGACATTGTGGCCGCCAAGATCAAGAGCGATGCCAGTCTCATGTGGACCATCAGCCCCGCCAGCCGCCAGGCCATGATCCAGGAGCTCAGTAACTCCTCCCACTTCTACATGACCCTGCGCTGGACCCTCCTCAGGTCAGGGGTCATTAGTGTTTTCTCTAGTGAATGTAGTCTTGTAGTTATTGTAAGTCGCTTTGGATAAAAGCGTCTGCTAAATGACTGTAATGTAATGTAATGTAATGTAGTTGTGCAGCATTCAGTGGGATATGGGATGTTAAGAGAAGACAGTGTTTTGGCTCTAGTGCTATGGCTCTTTGAGTAGAAATGATACAGCATTGTATAGAGGAATTAGTAATGACTGAAAGTAGTGTATGTGCATGTATGTGCCTGTATCAGTGTCGGAGTAAATAATGAAAGAAACTATAAGTGGCTGTGCCATGGTGATTTCAGCCACTAGTGGGCGACAACAACACAGGATTTGGTGAAATCGTTTATGGAAACCACATTGTGCAATGTATGAAACAAAATGACAAAATAATACTTTTTCATGAATACTTAACTCGTGCCTCTCTTGTCCACAGGAATGCTTCTCTTTCCATGAATGTGGAGTCCATGGGGGAACACACGGTGAAGTATCTGAACAGCACCTTGAGGGACAGCATCGTTCAGATGCTCAAAGGATTCAGCCGAGAGCCCGTGTGAGTGCCAACAGACGGTTTACTGACATCGTTCATACTACATTCTTTATGTGAACAATTTCAAAAGGGTTAAGTCATATGTATCAAGTCAGATGATTAAAGGGTTGATCAAAGTCAACATGAAGTGTTCAAGTAAGAAATACTGTGTGGATGCTTTTCCCTGCTAGCATTTGTGTAGCAATATAAAATCAATGTATTGTCATTTTGGTAAAGAGGAGCTCCTATATACAATCAAAAATTGTATATTGAAATTATAGCAACTGTCAGAAATATGTATGAGTTCCTAAAAAGTCACTGGCCCACATTTTAACACGTAAATTATTTCCAAAACATCTATCATTTTAAACATGGCGATGCGTAGTAAATTGTTAACAGATGTTACAGGTAAAAACAAGTTCTAAGTACAATTGAGTGGGTTTCAGCATTAACCTTTGCAGTGCCATTGTGTCGTTCAGGATCATTCAGTCCCTTCTGCCAAAGTTCATCAGGGGCCCCAAAGGAGCTGAATCCAAGATGGCGACCAGGATGCAAGTTGGTGAGTCTTATTTATTACTTTTTTTGGTCATGATGCATTTTCACACATACCAAATTATGTCACTACATAAACATCATAAGCAGTTCATTACTGTTAACCCTATTGCTATTGTTGCTGTTGTTATTATTATCATGATTATTATCATTATTTTAGTGTTACTTCTCATGTGTATTAGTGTTTCTAAAAGAGAAAGAATAGTTGGCCTTCTAAACCAACTCAATCAAATCTGTCGTTCACCTCACCTGACCCTCAACAACCGCTCACTCCTCCCCCAGAGCATTCAGAGCGGCCGGATGACCTCCAGACGCTGAGCTTCTTCAGGCCGCTGTCCCTCAGACTGCAGCGGGCCAACGGGAGTACGGAGAAGGCAGACCAGTGGTGGATGGTGGAGGAGTGTGTGCCCGGCCCCAGCCTCACCGCCAGCAACTGCCAGAGCATCGAGATGGTGGTGATCAACGATAAAGTCAGCCCCTCCAGCCTAGGCTTCCTGGCGGGTCACGGGTAGGTAGCAGACAGTTCCTTCTAATCATTTTTGGTTTATTGTGGGTTTGTGAAAACAATTCCCCTGTTCCATAAGCCACACTTGTTTCATCTTTGATACCAAGCATGAAATATAGTACATATCTATCTATCTATCTCTATATATGTCTATATACTGTATATGCTTACTTGATATTTTCTTATCATCAACCCTCTTATCATCATATCATTCGTATTGATGATTTTGGGGCATAATATATAATGTAATTAATCAGCTCATCGCCGACATATACAAACATCAACCCTCCACAAACCATCTTCTTATCCTCCTCCACCTCTGCCCACAGCATCGTGGGGCTGTACATGTCCGTGGTGCTGGTGGTGGGGAAGTTCATCCGGGAGTCGTTCAGCGGCATCTCCCGGTCCATCATGTTCGAGGAGCTGCCGTGCGTAGACCGCGTGCTGAAGCTGTGCACGGACATCTTCGTGGTGCGGGAGACGGGCGAGATGGAGCTGGAGGAGACCATGTGTGAGAAGCTCATCTTCCTCTACCGTTCGCCAGAGACCATGATCAAAATGACCCGCGAGAAGAAGGACAGCTAAGAGCTTGGTGTCTGCGTTGCTGTGCTGATAATAATACATTACAGCTTTTGAGGAGTCCCTGATAGTCGTTGCCATGGCAACGGGTGTCACCAACATGTGCGTCTCAAAGTGAGAGGTCTTTCTGATGACTTTTAAGGGCATTGGATCCTAAGACACATCCTGTGGATAAAAATAAATGGTGGGGTTACCTCTTAACATCAGGCTTAACTAACATTGGCAAGTGTCAAATGTAGCCACAAATAGATGATGCCCTGAAGAGCAAGATACACTTTTGGTGGCCATTTTCAGCATGCCCTGTAAGTATGTATGTATTATTTTTTATTTATTACAGTATTAATTTATTACCTCACACTTCATTGTCTCATTGTCAGGATTCTCGACAGAGAATTGGGTCTACCAAAAATGTCACTTTTTGAATTATGAAATAACTATTACATGATCATGTTGAAATTCAAAACATAACTGCAAATAACGTTGTGAATGTTGACGAGCGACTGCCTAACTACTCCATTTGGAAGCCATTGGTATGGTTGGATTTCTTCTATAAAAATAATTGTGAGATTGTCATGTTATGAAAAAAAGATTACATTACGCTGCAATAGTGTTCTTGTATCTTTGGACTGACCGTTTGAATTCAGTCACTTTAACAGTTTCTATTCACTGATCCAATTCATTTTCCTAGTTTAGATTGTTTACTGTTCCGTGTCCTTGAGAGGCAGAATCAAGTTGGACCACCCTCTGCAAAGAAAATCCCTTAGATTTGCTTCGTACCTGTTGGGTGCCCAATAAATAGTGTACTAAAAAGCACAGAAAAAGTCCACTAGTGATAAAGCAGAGGGTTTACGCATTTCTCCCAACACTGCACAATGCATGCATTTCAGGGCTTTTGACAGTTTTTACAAATGTAAATATTTCACACAAAAACAAGCCTACCTTGGGCTCTGAAAAACAATAGTGAAATTAAACCATTGAACCCCATCTTCCCATTTGGAGAGGACCTCATCAACCTCTTAATAATTTCTGACCTATGATGTAAATACCATTTTCCTATTTGGTACATCTACCGTTGTCTCCAAACAAACTTGTTTAATTTGTATTTAAATAAAATCTTGAATGACCTACAAAGCCTCTCGTTATTTTTTCTTCTTTTTTGGATCGTCAAGGATGCATGTCTCAAATGTAAATCACCAAAAATAGAACATGACAAGAGAATATCCACTTTCAATATATTTAATACATTTTTCAGTTACAAATGAAAACAGGGGGATGGGGCATTCAATTAGAGTCCCTGGTCTCTCAAGCCATCATGATGTCATCCATCTTCATCCAATCACAACAGAGGATCTGGGCTGGGGTATGACTGACAGTTCCCATGCCTCAGAGACAAACTATCTACACCATGGTCTCTGAAAAGAAAGCAAAATGCAGAAAAACATTAATAAAACGTTTGATGTGTAATCTTCCTGATGTATACAGTATTCAGAGTTTTACATGGCATGGTCATCAAAATCAACCTATCCAGTAGTGCAAGTTTTGGTTCAGGACAACCATAGGACATCAATGAAGACAATTCGTCAATGCATACAATTGCTATTCCGTTATCGCTGCGAGTTTAGATAAGTTAGTTAATTAGTTGGCGTTACAAACACTTATGGTTGAATCTTAATGTCCGTCACTATTATTTTAAAAATATTACCACATTACTTATACTTACTTGATTACTTATGCAGCGGTTTAACTACTCGTACACTAGACTCTGCGGCCTTTAGTGCTTCGACTTTGAGCTGGGGCTTCAGCGCAGCGCGCACTGCACTGGCGCAAATCGCAGAGAAGCGAATGTAGCTAAGGGTAGAGGACAGTCAAGAACATATTAGCTAAAGATGCGTGAATGATACGAGGATTGACTGTCACATACGTCGTAATTAAGTGACACACTACAGCAATATATATTTTGGCAATGAATGTACAATAGCATATGCACAGCATAAAATATCACATGCAGCCATGGACTGGAAGCTAGCCATTGCTATCATGCTAGCTGTCAGGCTAGCTAACGTTCAACACTAACGAACTTGCTAAACAGTGCATGGTAAATATACAGTTTAACGACATACACAAAATGTAATACAGATCGTAAGTCACAAATTAATTGAATTAAGTTTCTCGGCGTTTCATTTACCTTAGGCCTGCCTGTCTCCAGTATGCAACCATCTTGCCTGTGTTGTGGCTTCAAGGACAGGTCGGGTATGTACGTGATAGCGTCACGTCTATGTTCCGCCTTACGTACGAGTTTTAAATGACCAATAAAATAACTTTCATCTCACCCTTTTCTACGGTATATGGTCCCACCCACACCAACTAAGGACATTACGTTATATTTATACAAATCTAATACAATTGTTTATTGTTTAGTTAGTTTTGTTTTTTTGGTGCTAAATGTATAGCAGTGTAAGTATTTGTCCAGGACTTTGTTTAACCTTCATGCCATGCTCATGCAATAGAAAGTTGAAACGTTTGCAAAACAGCTTTCTGCACACTCACATGTTATATTTTTGAGTTTTTGAGTTACTGTCGTCGTAATATATTTGGGGAATATATTGATGTTGAAGGTCACGGTGAAAGCAGCATTACATATATCTACCACCGGGCGGAGAAGTGGAGCAGTCGACGTATCGGAGTTCAGGCTGTTTGCCAGGGTGTGATTTTGTTTCGTTCTTTTAATTATATTTAATTGTATTTGTATTTAATCTGTCATGCATTTTTTCTATTTGCCCCATGGTTTGCCCTAAATAGTGAAGACCTCCAAACCTATAAGTGGCAGCAACTCGCCTGACGACCATGTATACTACTTTTATATTTAAACGAAGAAGGAAAAATTAAGACAAGAAGGGAAGAACTGAGTTTTAAAAATATATATTTGACGTCGGGTTAGGGAGGCTATTCCATTATTTGAAAGATACTGCGCTGATCAAAATAATGTATTGATCAGTGATATTTTGGATTAGGGGGTAGATAACTCCGGTTCACACTCCAACATAGTAGGTGGCGGTAATGCACCTAAACGCTGGTGTCCCCACCAAAAAAAACGAAGAAGAAGAAGACGAGCAGCGGAGGAGAAGTCATTGGAGGTGTATGAACGATTCCTCCGCCTGCTACTCCTTCCTTCGGAGTCGCTGTCACGCTCGCTACGCCGCGCTCCCACTTCTGACAGAAAGGCCTATAAAATGAAGATCTGGGCGTCAGAACACATATTCAAGTGAGTTGTGTTTAGATTTACGCGCAAACAACAAGTAACTACTCTACTCAAATGTGTTTTAAAGTAGTTACAAACTATCTTTTACTCAAGTTCTAAGCTGGCTAACCGTTAGCTAAACCGTCGGCGCTAAGTAAAGTAGTCCAAGGTAACGGCATGTGTCCTGGGTGAAACGGTAACTTACTTCGTGTCTTCGTAAAGCGACACAGCTTTTGCGCTATCATATTAAAAGTTGTATATGTACGCTGTAGTGTGCAATACACGACCATCTAACTGGAGATTTGCTATCTGGCGTCGTACCCAGTCGGTGACACTTGGTCAAAGTCCTTTAGCTAATTCCTGTTATTACGTTTTTTTTGTTTTTTTTGTAACTTTTAAACTTGTAATTTCACAACGCGCTGGTTAGTAAAACATCAACAGGTGAATCCCTAGCCGTCCTATTTGCCCATTTGTAGTACTTGTGTGTTGTGTGTACGAGATTATAGTTATGTAATAATTCACATCATAAGCAGTTCAACTGCTAGCAGATACAAGAGTGCCTGAGCGCCATGGGCTTTTGCAGAGCTGTCTCATTAGAAATGTCAATAAATATTATATATAATCTGTAGTGAAAATGTAATGCAGCAATCTAGTTTATCCAATTTAACATTATGCTCTTACATGAATATGCATAATATACATTAATTATGCTGCCGGCAATAGTTTTTAATAATATTGTCACTACTTTAACGTAAAATGTGGTTATTAATTAATTTAACGGATAGGTAGTTATTATAACAACTAAATGCAAGAATGTTGGATGTGAGGCTGTCATCGTAGCGAACTAGGGTCTAGTATTTCCTGACCGTGCAAAAAAAAAAGAAGTGAGAAAACAAATGTTGTCAACAGCCACCCATGGGAGACGGTAACCAAGGCGGCGATGCAGAAATACCCAAACCCGATGAACCCCAACGTGTTTGGCGTGGACGTGCTGGACAGACGGGTGGACACATCAGGCCGGCTACACAGCACCAGACTGCTCAGTACAGAGTGGGGCCTGCCCTCCATGGCCATGTCTGTGAGTTGGATTATGTGTCCAATAGTCAAAAGAGGCAACAACAACAACAACAACAACAGTAGTTGTTGTTGTTGTCAACTTTGCCTCTTTTGGCTTGTGTGTGAGCATATGTATTTTTGTTTCTTGGTTGGACCTGTTTATGTATTATGATCTCTAGTATGGGGGTGGGCACATATGGGTGGCTGTGTTACTGTAAGAAAGAGCGGGGTTAAACCGTGTTAATGTCATCATGATATAGGTTCACTATAAAGGTCATTCAACCTGGCATGAATATTTACTAAATACAGTCCGAACGATACGAGCAAATTAATTCACACTTGAAAGAGAGCACATTTGAAAGCTGACTATTCGCCAACCCATATCAGTTCTCTTTGTTGTGGCTGCAACAGTGGAATTTCTAGACGTATCTGTTACCATAGTAACTCTTCCTGGTCTGTGTAATACAGGTATTGCATCCGGTGAGGTGTATTGGCTTATGTTCTCCGTAGTGCCTCGTACACCAGCATGTTTATATGGATGGGAAAAATCCCACCGGAGATGCAAACTAACATGCTGTGCTGTGACAAACTGCTCCTTCAGATCATCGGAGTGACGCGAACATGCACCTACGTCCAGGAACATTCAGTTGTAGACCCAAAGGAGAAGACCTTTGAGCTGAAATCTACTAACGTGAGTTGCAACGACTCAGGTCATTTGTTTTCAGCGTGCTCTGTTAGGCCTGTTAAGTCTGATACCTCAGAGTCTCACACAACTGCACTAATACTGTCTCTAATAACCGTGATGGTAGCCCATTCAACCTTGTCAAGGTGGCATTAGAAATAACCACAAAAAGGTTATGACCTTTGAATTTGTTTCTTGAATGTTGAGATGTATGTTATTAATTGAAAGTTGTACCAATTGTAAATGACCAAGTCTTATTATAGCACAATTAGCCTCAACGAAAACATAAAGGATGGTCTTCTGTCATGTAGATTTCCTTCACTAATATGGTCTCGGTGGATGAGAAGTTGACGTACAAGCCACATCCTGAAGATCCTCACAAGTAAGTGATATTTATTTCCTCCTGTTTTGGAGGATCCTGACCTACGGGACAGCTTTTCTTCCATTCCCACGTTCCCCCACCTTCCTGCTCTTGGTATTGATTTGTTATGGGATGTGTTCCAGGACCGTGTTGACCCAGGAGGCTCTGATCTCTGTTAAAGGAATTAGTCTCAGTAGCTACCTGGAAGGCATGATGGCGAATACCATCTCTGTCAACGCCAACAAGGTAAGTGACTGTCGCTAATCTTATCAGTGTCTATAGTGTACACATGGCGGCACTGGGGCCCAGCGTAGGGTAGTGGCTATGGAGAAGTTGTTTGACTCCCTGCTGAAAGGCACTGGGTTTGGTCCTCAATCTCCACAACCTGTACTTAGTCCACCTGTGGCAAGATGCCCTAAGCCCTAACTGCTCATTAATAGCATGCAACTGAATTCAGTGTAAATCCCTACCACCACTGAACTCGTGTCCTCGTGTCCATCGTAGGGCCGCGAGGCGATGGAGTGGGTCATCAGGCGGTTAAATAGTGAGATCGAGGAGCTGGCGGCGACCGCTCGGGGCACCATGCGCACGCCCATGGCAGCCGCTGCTGCTGCGGACAAGTGACCCGTCTCTCCCCGGGACGTCCAGCACTACTTCATTCAGTACAATGTTCTGCCACTCTACGTTTGTGCCTGTGTGCCTGTGTGTGTGTGCGTCTGTGTGTGTGTGCGCCTGTGTGTGTGTGCGCCTGTGTGTGTGTGTGTCTCTCTGACTGACTGACTGACTGACTAACTTTCTGTCCTTGCTTTGTTAACACACACACAGAGCGAGGGATCAGCTGATAGCAGCTGGTTGAAAAATCCAATAGACTTGAACAGCACTGCATTGGAAAAGACTTGAAAAGTCCTTGTGTTTTTTTTGTTCTTTTCAGTATTGTGATGAAAGTATTGTGAATGTGTTTTTTTTAATTCACATTGTGCCTCAACATCATTCTGTCCTCCTGTGTTCACTATCCTCCCCCTGTGTTCACTGGTCCCCTCTTCAGAGAGATGTGCAGCCTTAAACATTCAACATAATGTTCTCTTAATTCTCCAATAGACGCTCGGCTACTCTTTGCCTTTCCTGTTTGTGCCCATGCTCAAATGAAATGGTTAACAACGCGCTTATTAATATTAATATTAATATTGAACTGAGAGGGACACTCAGCGTTGCATCCTCCTTTAACCCATTGAATGAAAGCAACCTTTCTTTTTGTTCCTTTTGAAAGATTACTGCTTTTGTATATGTGGCACTGGGCTCAATTCCTGTCACACACCCAAAAATGTGCCTGAGTATCTATTTTGCTATTTTAAGTTATGACAACAAAACACTCGAGGTTTGCTTGCTAGCATTCCTCTGTCAGCACTTGTCAACCTGCAGTACTTGTTCGAGACGATGGCTACGAACGGTTGCGCACATTTGCAACGAGTCGACCTGCGCAATACTGCTACTGTATGTCCAGGACCATTTAAAAAAAAAAAGTTGGGGTTAACAAACAGTAGCTTATTAGTACATCATGTGATCCTCAACGTTGCCATCTTACACATTCTGGCTGTTGTGTTTGTTTATTTGTGTGTTTTTGTCTTCATTATTTATTGCCCATGGCTTTCCCTCAGTTTAACAGTACACATTTTTAAAGGTGTACCTTGTTAAAAACAAACTCGTACTTTTAAAATCGTACGTCAAACCTCCGCCTTTTCCTGCCTTTTCTTTCTTTCTTTCTTTCTTTTCGTCCCCATCCCCGATGCCAGTTTGAACGTGGCTTCACAAGGGCTCTTCTGGAGATGAGATGACAGCCGTTAAAAACGAACCTGCAGTATCTGGTTGTTTTTTTTTTTTTTTTTTTTTACAGGATAATAGTTGCCTCTCTCCACCTCGGCGTGGCTCTTTTTCCTTTTCCATGTCAACAGCTTGTACACGCATGACCGTTGTCCAAATAATGATCAGTACGTTGGTTGGTGTTGGTTGTAAGATACAGAAGAAGATCCGTGACGGCACCTGGCTGTTGAACAAGCCCGTTTTGAAGCAGCCTCTTGTTCCATATGAATGTGTGATGTCTGTGCTACACAGGAGGGTTTTGGAAACAATGGCTGTACATAGCTATGTATTTATATATTTCGGGAATGTGATTGCATTCCAAGAATGTCAACATGCAATGGAATAACAGTAGAAAGTACACATGACTGACAAATGAGAGTATTATTATTATTATTATTATTATTATTATTATTATAATAATAATAATAATAATAGTAATAATATTAAC
>OMNS01008364.1:1346-18417 GCA_900303225.1 Laemonema laureysi | reverse complement strand
CATTTCCAAATTACATGTAAGCAATATACCGTCGTCTTCATAATAAATAAAAATGACATTCAAGTGGCGTTTTTAGAAGCATTGGAACTACTTTCCAACACGGTAACACACGCAGGTCAACAGAAGAGAAGAGACACACTGTCCAAACCACAGGTCAGAGACACACTGTCCAAACCACAGGTCAGAGACACACTGTCCAACCCACAGGTCAGAGACACACTGTCCAAACCACAGGTCAGAGACACACTGTCCAACCCACAGGTCAGAGACACACTGTCCAAACCACCGGTCAGAGACACACTGTCCAACCCTGAGACCATCGCATGTCATGTGGCACACAGGTGTGCATGTGTGCAGCCACCACCACACACTCTCTGGAGAGTGTGCGGACCTGTCAAGCATCAACTGTAGCAATGGACCTTTGCTCCATGTCACTGGGGTGGCTTTTCTCTGGGCTCCTACAACCACAGGACACAGGTGAATGTTGTGAAGAATCCGGTTCGTTGTGTGGTTGCAGGACAGGTTTCTAGGCAGAGCAGATGCTTGACATGCTTGGTGCTCTCGTGTGCGGTGGTGTATCTACCATCTGTTCTGCTGACAACAAACTCAACTATCTCTTAGCTCGTCCCCCTGCCCATCATGTCCCCATTCAAGCTCATGCATCAAGTGGAAACTTTCAGGTGTTTTGCAGTCAGGAGGCGGTAGGAGGTAGAGTGGTAGGAGGTAGAGTGGTAGGAGGTGGAGTGGTAGGAGGTACAGTCTATAGCTCTGTTTATAGAGTAAAAGTTCGCCATGAGCTGTGATTTTTAGCATTTTGGTAAATGTTTGACCTGTGTGGGTCCCTAGACTGTTTCAGTCCGTTTTGTGTTAATGGTTAAACAAAAGGACACTACATTGTGTGAAATACTTTCTTGAGTTTGCCATGTTATGGTTTTTTATGCTAAATGCAGTACTTGTTTCTGGTCAATTTGTGTATTGCTTTGTATTTTGGTAATAATTGATTTTAAGCATATTTTGCCCACTCCCATGTTGAGGTCCCATGACAGTATTAAAAATGTCCCTTCACGGTACATTTTTAACAGATAATGTAAAATGTGTGATTAATTAGCAATTCATCGCGATGACTTGTCTGTTTAACTATCTTATACCTTATTGTTAAATCTTTGATGGTTTGATAATCATAGCAAATAACCAGCCAGTGCAATCAGCTTATTTTACATAGAACAACGTCTGATTTGTGTGTCATTGAAGGTGGATTGGAGAATTTGAATAAGGAGCCAGGTTCAACTCACAGCCATAGATTCTGATTGGATTCTCATGATGTCTCATTTGAGTGTGGGAACCCACACTATTCCTTTAAGCCTGTGAGAATGTTTGTGTGACATGTATCCTCTACACAATAACACGGGGTTGGTTTACCAGGTGTCCCGCCACGGTCAAGAGGACACTGAACAGTGTGTTCCAAGACCACCGTTTGGGAAACTGATGGCCTTGCTCATTATATAGGATCACAGCTCCCTGCACCTGTGTATTATAATTAGGATGATCCTTACTACTTACTTTCTGAGGGGAGAATGGGTCCGCCAATCATTCTAGACAGTCCAACGGCATAATCACAGACATCGATGTACTCCTGCACCTCTCCCACTCCCTCAACGTAGATTTTGCCCATTTCCAAGGAAACCTATGAACCAAAAATAAAAACGCATTAAGATGTTTGTTTTTTCAATTATCCAAATGTGTAATTAATAGGTGCCCTCTTGGCAGGTGCGTTTACAATACTTTCATAATAATGTGCTTGTTTCAAAGAGCAATATCAAATGTTTTGGTCAGGTGCCTTGCCCTGGGAAATTGTGTGCAACAAACCTCTTGTGTGAACCAACTACATCACTCTTGTGTGTGCTGTGTACATCACTACTGGGTCTGCTACGTCACTACTGGGTCTGCTACGTCACTACTGGGTCTGCTACGTCACTACTGGGTCTGCTACGTCACTACTGGGTCTGCTACGTCACTACTGGGTCTGCTACGTCACTACTGGGTCTGCTACATCACTACTGGGTCTGCTACGTCACTACTGGGTCTGCTACGTCACTACTGGGTCTGCTACATCACTACTGGGTCTGCTACGTCACTACTGGGTCTGCAACATCACTCTTGTGTGTGCTGTGTACATCACTACTGGGTCTGCTACATCACTCTTGTGTGTGCTGTGTACATCACTACTGGGTCTGCTACATCACTCTTGTGTGTGCTGTGTACATCACTACTGGGTCTGCTACATCACTCTTGTGTGTGCTACATCACTCTTGTGTGTGCTGTGTACATCACTACTGGGTCTGCTACATCACTCTTGTGTGTGCTGTGTACATCACTACTGGGTCTGCTACATCACTCTTGTGTGTGCTACATCACTCTTGTGTGTGCTGTGTACATCACTACTGGGTCTGCTACATCACTCTTGTGTGTGCTGTGTACATCACTACTGGGTCTGCTACATCACTCTTGTGTGTGCTGTGTACATCACTACTGGGTCTGCTACATCACTCGTGTGTGCTACATCACTCTTGTGTGTGCTACATCACTCTTGTGTGTGCTACATCACTCTTGTGTGTGCTGTGTACATCACTACTGGGTCTGCTACAGAAAGTTCATGTTTACTTTGTTACCACCATTTTAAATTGTGAGATGGAATCACTGTTAGAATAACAACACTAATTTACAAATGCAATGCCACGGATCCAGCAAACGTGGTCCAAAATGTCATGGAACAGGAATCACAGCGTGCACATGACTTCATGCTGTTAGAAGTCATACATCATGGATTATGACACTCAGCAATACTGAAAACAATCACCAAGCGTCCAAGAACATCAATCTTCTTCCTCAGTGCATCGCCGATCTGTCTTACAATCTCGCCTCTTTTGGGAGCTGGAATCTGCCAGAGAGAATTATAAAATAAATATATTACAAAAAGTACCTCTATCTATCTATCTATCTATCTATCTATCTATAGAGACACAGAGAGAGAGAGCGAGAGAGAGAGCGAGAGTGAGAGCGAGACAGAGACAGAGAGACAGGGTAAGTATATATATTGATAGACATGAACGCTCTACTTACGTCTGCCCACACTTTCCAAGCTTCCCTTGACTTCTGAACAGTTTCTTCATATTCACTGAGGGTTGCCTTCAGAAAAAGAAAAAGTGGCTAATGGATGGTGTGACAACTAAACAAATGCCTTAACCATGCTCTGGGGATCGCAATGCTGCAGACTACACATTATTTAATAAATGAGTTTGATACAAGCTTTGTAGACTTTTTTTAACCAAATACCATCTGTTGGAATTGTAAGGTGGCCCTGTGTTAAGTACACGGTGGCTCGATACAAATGCAATAGTTAAAGTTTAATGATGACATTTACCTGCCGTACTCTGGCAATGGGCTCGTTGTTGGCAGGGCAGTATGATGTAATGACCTTGAAGAAGAAAACATAGCCTTTATAGACTTTATAATGTTAACCAAGAACGGTGAAAAGTTCCAAACAGTTGTATCGCGTATTTGTTCAGTACAAACCTCCTTCATGGAAAACACATTTATAATATAATGCATACAATACATTTTGGCTATTGACTGGTACACTATTTACTTTAGACAATACTGTACCATGCTTCTCAAAATGCCATGACACTACCATGGTAGGTGCAATTCTTGGTAACATTTCTTATGCGATAGCTGTCAAAGTAGTCTTCCTGATACAGCCCATGCATGTACGTAACTCAGTACGTCTTTAGTATACTATGCAATGAATATGACATTTTAGTTTTATGGCAAATGCAACCACCTGCGCATTGCTAGCTTTGGCTAATCTATATTTGGAGCCTTGGGAATCTCTTGGACTTACCTCCCCTTTTCCTCCCCATGTCCCATGATAAACACCGTCATTATCCTCCGCCAAACCGAGCTCTTTCAGCCATGCGTATTTGGGCTGATTAATCAGAAGGGTTGACATGGCTGCAGTCTGCTTGCAATGGATAGAAAAAGTTTTGTGTCGAAAAGCCCTGTGCAATGCGATGGTGGCCGTGAGGCAGCGCTGCATGGTTGAAAGAGGGGAGTTATGAATGGCTTGCAAAGAATAAAGCAATCCAGGGCAAAGTGAACTTCTGAATATACGTGGCGATGATTGGCCAATACGGACACCGCCTCTAATTGTCGCGCATGTGCGTTTGCCAATCTGGGAGAGCCGGCTGGATTGTTGTCTGGGAGGCAGAGCTGTCGCTATCCGTTCCGGTGAGCTGGCTGACCTGCCCCATTGGACATATGCGTGCGCAGTCGCTTTACGGCACACGCACATGTATATTCATGTTTTATTTTATATTTGATGTTTTTATCACACAGTCGCCCCTTGCCTTGTCGTAACATCTATGCAACATCTATATAAAATAATGATATCTGGCATGTATATACACTATATGGACAAAAGTATTGGGCCACTCCTCTTAATCATTGAATTCAGGTGTTTCATTCAGTCCCATTGCCACAGGTGTATAACATCAAGCACCTAGCCATGCAGTCTGCCTTTACAAACGTTTGTGAAAGAATGGGTCGTTCTAAAGAGCTCACTGAATTCCAACGTGGTTCTGTAATAGGATGCCACCCTTGCAACAAGTCAGTTCATGAAATGTCTTCTCTCCTAGATATTCCAGATCAACTGTAAGTGGTATTATTGCAAAGTGGAAACGTTTAGGAACCACAGCAACTCAGCCACGAAGTGGCAGACCACCCAAGTTACAGAGCGGGTCACCGAGTGCTGAGGGGCATAGTGCGTAAAAGTCACCAAACCTCTGCTGACTCAATAACTGCAGAGTTCCACAACAGCTCTGGCATTAATATTAGCACCAAAACTATGCGCCGGGAGCTTCATGGCATGGGTTTCCATGGCCGAGCAGCTGCATGCAAGCCTTACATCACCAAGCACAACGCCAAGCGTCGGATGGAGGGGTGTAAAGCACGCCGCCACTGGACTCTGGAGAAGTGGAAACGTGTTCTGTGGAGCGACGAATCACGCTTCTCTATCTGGCAGTCTGATGGACTCCTTAGTTCCAGTGAAGGGAAATCTTAATGCTTCATCTTACCAAGTCATTTTGGACAATTCTATGCTTCCAACTTTGTGGAAACAGTTTGGGGCCCTTTTCTGTTGCAGCATGACTGTGCCCCAGTGCACAAAGCAAGGTCCATAAAGGCATGGTTGGATGAGGTTGGTGTGGAAGAAGTTGACCTCCCCACACAGAGCCCTGACCTCAACCCCACTGAACACCTTTGGGATGAACTAGAACAGAGATTGCGAGAACTTTAGATATTAATCTAAAGTCTGATTTGTTTGACTAATCTATTTAATATGCAATTTCTCAGGCTAACTACTGCATGCTCAGTTCTGACCCCTGTTGAACAATCCCAACATTACAGCAACCTCAAGTTGGCACATACAGGAGGATCACTTCTCTACATTGTCAGTGAGCATGCAGCATTCTATGCTCCTCAACGTTTAATGCTAGATCTTCCATTGCCTTTCATTGGTCTTTATGAACAGTTATAAGACCATACAGCTGCAGAAAGGTAATACACAAATACTCAAAGTAGGCTCAAGGGTGGCCTGACCCGATGTCTCAAATCTATTGATGCCATCGGGTATTTCTGCCACTAAATGAGGAAGCATTAGCAATCTGTAACAAACTGTGAAATGCATCACTGCTTTTTTAACTTTCTAATTCAGTTTTAAAGTGCTGTGTGCAAGACCACACCAGATGGCTGTACTTCCTGTAGCCCTTCAGGGTATTTCCATTGTTTCATTGTAGAAGTTAAGTTCTCATCTTGTGATATCTGTAAATAAACAAACATCAGGCTTAAGAGGTCTCTTGCATACTTCTCATTTGTTCACGACACGGCACACTGTGACTTTGTCCATTTGGACTGAAAAGAAGAGCAATGCAGTTTGTTGAACACCATTTTTGACTTTTTTAAATTGAGAACAGAAATCTGCTAGAGGCTTTAATAGAAAATGCATAATTCCAGAGCTGCCAGCCACTGCATTGTTCTGCTCCCAATTCAGCAGCAGCTTGTAATCCAAATGGACCACAGTGTTGCTACAGCCACAACACACAGGACCAACATTTGTTCAAATTGATTGCTTCAGCAAACAAGCTTTCAAATATAAAATAAAATCAATCCCAAAAGGTTTAGGGGTGAATGTCTCCATCAATGCCTGGATTCATCCAAGTAGAGAGAAGTGTCTAGGTCTACAATCAGTAAACTCTTCATTATGCTGATGTGTAAGTTAATGAAATTAATTTGAAAATGCTAATGGACTTTGACTACTTACCTTTAACGAGGTATGTTGGAAGTTTGTTGTAGTAGGCCTAAGTATAATGATGGTGACAACTTGCCGACGCCATGTCCATTCCTTCTTCATCTACATCAGGATCAAATTAACAATCACTTATGCCCCAAGGAAAAAAGGCTGGGACACAAATGCCCAGGTTTATTGGCATGGCTGTATAATTCAAAATAATAATCACCATAATAACAATTATAATAAGTATGATTATTATTATGATTGTCATCATCATCATCATCATCATCATCATCATCATCATCAGTAGTAGTAGTAGTAGTAGTAGTAGTAGTAGTAGTAGTAGTAGTAGTATGAGGTATTGGAGGTAAATAGTATTTTAAAGTTTGAATAGTGTCTTAACAGCCAACTCAAAAGAATATCCAATCAGACACAGCCAATCAGACACAGCCAATCAGACACAGCCAGAGAAATGACCAATTAGATGCACAAAAAAAGGGAAAGCGCGGAAGAGAATCAATCTGCGTGTGCTAATTGGAATCTCTTCAAGTTAAGTAATGAAGTAATTAAGCAATAAACAACTGGTTACTTAGTTTTCATAGATTACCTAACCCAAATACTTTTTACGTAATAAGTGGATTTTTCACACACTATTTGTTAAAGTTCTTTGTAATATTTGCTAGTAATGACAATAATTAACAATGACGACACATCAAAATTGTGATCCTTAAAATGTGCGTGAGACAAGCTCTGGCAATCCACAAATGTGCTTTATTGCAAATGTTGCAAATGTGTGTGTTTGAATCGACTCGTGTATCAGAAATGAGTTACGGATCCCAGGCTTTTAACCATAATTTCGGTGGTCGGAAAACCTTCCCTCCCTGTGTGTCCCGAAGTCTAAAGTGGCGCATTCGTCCCACTAGAAAGACGCATCCCACTTACTGGAACGGTTCATAGTAGGCTTGCCTACTATTTACCCAGTGCATTGATGATAAGCATCTTATTTTGGTGCATTATTCGCATGTCTAATAAAATACTACGTCAAATAAAAGAAAAGACACATGATATCTACTGATATAAGTGTGCAGCTCTAATCAAATGTAATTGTTGTGGATGAATGGGTGAATTGAATCCTTAGATACTACTCACCTTAGCTTTGTCAAGGCTGCAATTAGCCCACTGCTAACCTATCTCCTTCTTCCAGCAGACTATAACTGAATAAATAAACTGTCATCGTATCCATCATGTAGGCCAACCCAAACACTTGAATGTAAGAATATTAAAGACAACTTAACAGTCAAAGGAGAGTTGCGCGTGAAGCTGCGTGAAGCTAGGGGAAATAAATTACGTCTCGTTCATTCTTTTCAAATTAAAAGCCACGGCAAATAATAGAGCTAAATCAAACCCATAAACAAGAATACCCTGAATTCTTCCATTTAGTGTGGCGCAAACGAGTGAAGATCCACCATTGATGATTGACAAGTCAAATTCAAATTTCTAGTTTATAACATCTAGTATTTTAATATATATGTTTTTTATGTTATAATTTACCATTTTTACCATTTCCATGCATTGTGTAAGTAAGTTAATAAGTTAAAAATAAGGCAGAGTATTCAACTTCTGCTTAAAAACACTTCCGGACATCATCTTGTGTCTCCTGTGCTGTGGAGAACCACACGAGCCAACAAAAGAGTGATGCCTGCCCGCCTGCCACAGATCTTTACAGCTTCTCCACAATCTGTGGACGACATATGAACTGCAATGTCATCTGTTCCATTTGCAATAGCAATTTGATTGCTGTTGTGTAAACAAAGTATGCTCTCATTTTTGATTCATGATATGCCTACTTGTATTTATGTATTTCGTTATTTTAGATGATGATAGCGTGTGCTCAAAACTGCTCTTGGCATAGGTATAAGAAATGGGCGGAGCTACGCGGGGGGCGAGCTGGATCGGCCATTCGTTGTGGGTATCTGTGTGGACGCTGGAGGCGCCATACAGATGCGACGCGCTTCTTCATTTTTGTATGGTGCGTGAGCGCTTGAGTCAGCACTGATGCAGTGAGATGGGTTCACAATGCTTCCTATATGGCCGCCAAGACACTCACTCACAACAACCAGTGTGAGGAGGATCATGTGACCCATGTCATACATAGATGAACGCTGAGCTTCACAACGTAACGAGGGAAGAGATTCAAGTTGTCGTCCATATAGAGGCTCAACACACACTCATCAGCTGTAAGGAGATATAACCATCAAATATCCATAAAGAAATAACATGGGGTCCTTCCAAGCAGTGGTGCAGTCTACATGATACGCAGGTATACGCCGTATACCCACTAGAAAAGGTCAATGGATGGTGCTTACGAGGTGTTGCTCTGAGACGTGTTGCTCTGGGACAGGTGAGTATAACATTATACCCACTATAAAAAACTAGACTACACCGCTGCTTCCAAGAGGACCCGAGTTTGAGTCCTGTAGTGGCAAACTCGGGTCCTCTTTCCGTTCCCCAGCATTAGCCCCAGTAGCCCACTCAAGACAAGAGACAAGAGTCCTATGGTCAAGCAGGCGTTTTTCTTCTTTCTTCGGGGGAACTTGAGCCCATTACACAACGTTAGGCCAAGCTGACATATCTGACTGACATATTCACCCCCGATGAATCAACTGAAGCTGTCACTACAGGACACGCCCACATGTTTCTCTTGTCACATGACACTCCAATCACTGTGTTACGACCATAGACTGTATGGTTACGACTACCGTCTCAAAGGAGGTGGCACACCAGCACTAACTCTGTAGAACGCTGTAATCTGTATGGTCTACTTCACAAATGACAAATATCGCATAAAATCTGTCTAGATTGTATTCAAATCAACTGCTAGATTTAGTTGGAGTGGCCAATCTTCTCTGAGACCCATTTCATAACCTCAAATCGGACCATTTATTGATCAGTAGGAAATTCTGGTTAATCTGATTAATAATGGAGGACCTAAAAGTGTGTTCTATTCAAATCTTTCATTCTTTCTTTTGCGTGCAAATCAAGCCTGTGTCAAGCTGGTTTTTCCACACAATCACAAACCTAAACATTCAGATTCCTTTTGAAGTGCGTCTTGCGTTGACATGCTAAGCATCACGGATGTGAACTCTGGGACTACACCTACTTGACGAGTACTTGTACACATCGCCACCTTTTTAATCCGGTTTCTTCAATTTTCTAAAGAGGAGTGTTCACACAGGTGGTGTCGAATTAGTGGTGTTGAATATCGGTTCACACTGCTGAGTGAGCTCTTTGCATTCCAACGTCCATTATTGTGAAAGGGTTTATTGCATTTGTACTATTGTATTTGTAAATCCTATCCATGCTGGTGTGCTAATCTTGTAGATGATACATAGGCCTACACCATGTAGTGGCCCAGGTTCAATTCCAGCTTGTAGTCGTGTCATTCTCTCTTTTTCTACCCACTGTCCTGTCCATAAAAGACGCAAAAAGCAGATACAATTATATTTAAATAAAGGATTTGTAGATATGTACTTTCAGCCAATAAAACATCATGGCTGTGTCTCCTGCACATTCAACCCAGTGCTTTGGTTCTCATATTGTGTTCTCATGTTCTGTATTACATGTGTATCTTGTAATAATATAAATTGAACCAACATGGTGACGTACCACAGAACGGTAGACCTGCAGAAGGGACTCTCTGTCGCCTCCTGCAGGTTTCAATCAAGTGGGCTTCAAAAGGAACAAGTCATGTCTCCAACCATGAAACTCTGTCAAACAATGAAAGTTATTCTAAGCATAAGCCTATGGAAATGTTTCACTGACTCATTTCATGATCCAAATGTTATTGAAACTGTTTGTGCTTGCAGGAAAACCATGTATAATGATCAAGATTTTGCAAGTGTGCTTCACGGTTTGATTGCAAGATGCTAGATTTATTATATAATATCATGTGTGGCACACTTGGTCATCATATGGCATCACAATGAGTTTAGCCTCCACACAGAATAAGGATTTGCTGCATCATGGATCCTGTCCTTAATCTTGCAATATGTGACTAGTTGTGTCCTGCATAATTATTATAGGTAGCTCACCATTAACAACATTTTGTTGACATATTCATATGAAGTAACCCAGCATATACAGTATTAAAATGAGTTTATAAATGCCAATGGCTTGAGTGAGTTTAGCAAGCAATATACGGACATCACCAGTGGTTCATGAGATTAGATGTAATAAGCAGCTTTGAGTTGGAAATAGAAAGGATAAGTGCAGCAGACCCAGCCAGAGAGACTGTGGTCTGGAGGACAGGCAACAGCTATTGATGATGTCTAGCAACACTTTCAGTTGCCAATAAGGTAAGCTATATTATTCTTTTTTTAATCTGCATTCATTTGATGCATTATTTCAGATTTCTTAAGGGTCAGGACATTAAAATATAAACTCTGATTTTATGATTTACTCTTTTACTGAGAACACAGACTATTTACTATGATACTAATTGGTGGCAAGGCCCTATGTTTAGGTACACCTGTATTAGTTTACTTCTTATGCATGATATACATGCATTATATTAGACTTATAAACATATGTAAAAACACTGCTAAGGAAATAATATAGCAATAATACCACCCCTTAATGACAAATGTTGATACAAGATGTGTGGCTTAACATCTAAGGTTAAAATATACATTATTAAAATAATGTTAACTTGACAATGAAAACTCCACATCAAATATGATGTATTGCATGTATTACAAGAGGCAATATTGTCGATATAGCTATGGCAAGTATGTACTGGGGAAGTACAATAGTGTTTTAATATTCATTATAATTTGTATCCATATACATATCTTATTTGTTTAACACCTTTTTAAAACAGGTATTACAAAGTAATTTGACAAAAAATTGGCATAGACATTGATATACTAGAATTACATGTTAGATATCAATAATTGATTGCACCCTGTTTTTAAAGGTTTTATTTTTTTATCTGAAATCTGAAAACGAAATAGTCTACATTCTCAGCTCTATTATATCCATTTTTTGGCTTGATGAACTGACAAGCTTATTGTCTGTATTCCAGAGTGTTACAGCAGAGGGAGGCCTTGCTGCGCAGGACAATAGAATGAGCAGAAGAGGAAGGAGGCGGAGCAGCAAGAGGCGGAAGAGCTCTAGCAGCAGTAAACGTGAGCAGCTTTGTGAGATGACCCTTGAGTACAACATGCAGGTTAATCGAGGAGAGAGGTTGTTCAAGTTCAATCAAGCTATCTGCCCCAATGTTTGATTATGTTCCATGTTAGGCACATAAGTTATGGTTATGTGGAAAAAATAAATGCACCCTTCTCAATTATATATATATATATAATAGATATAAATAATTATGTAACGTAATGTTTTTGGTTTTTTGTTGCAGAGAGCACCAAAAGAAACAGTGTCCTCAAAAAGGATAAAGACAACCTCAATAAATTAGGTGTGAACTTTTTTCAAAACGACAATGTTTTGTCAGTGTCGAGTGAAGAGGACAAACAGGATGGCAGACCAAGCACCGAGAAAAGAATCAAACTAGATCACCATCGCAATTTTTGTGAAAACCTTGGGAAACAGATCAAAGAACCAGAAGAGAAAAGGTTGAAGATTGTAACATCTGTTGCTGTTGATAACCTCAAAGACTCATCCCCCAAAATCATATTTCAGCAAACACAAGAGCCAATCATTGAAGATTCACAATGTTCAACATTTGCAATAACCAATGTCATTAAATTCAATTGCATTGGCTCAAGCATAGAGAATCTTAGTGGAGACAGTCAATATACAAAACAAGACACCATAAATTACAACTTTAGCTTTGGCAATGTATGTGCTCAAAAAGAGGCAACATTTGTTATTCCAGCTAGATGTGAAAATCCCACGTGTTGCCAAGATTCGTATTGTCACACAAACATTACATTAGCAAGTCTGTCACCAAGCCCACCACCAACCTCACATTTCTACCCTCAAAGAACAATGTCTAATCACACAGACTTTAGTAGTGACCAGTCCTGGGATATACCCCCACCTAATGAGTTTGCAGACATGATCCAAGATAACTCTTTAGAGGAGCTAACAGAGGACCTGGCTTCTTTTAATATTGAGACGGATAGTTCCTCTTGTAAACTGCAAAGTAATTTTCACTGCACACATGAAATGGAAATGTATGACCAATTATCTGGTTGCCTGGAATACCAAGATGAGGGAGAAGACACTCATATGGCAACGCATTCTTTTGATCAGTTCTCAGAATCGGACAACTTTGAACCTTCGTTCATGAGACCTTCCTTATCGATAAGCAGGTCCAGCTTTACTATGGATTTTGTTAACAAACATGAGCAGAACGCCTGCTTTCGAAACAATAGTGTTTCCACCTTTCAACACACATGCCCTATAAAAAGAAAGCGACGGCAGACTTATCCAGGAACATCGGACTCTGCGTTGTGTACGATGCAAGAAGATCTTCTGCCTTTTAGGGAATTCTTTTCCTCAGGTACGATATCTTCTTTAACAATGCAATCTCTTCCACTTCAAGCTGAAAAATTGGCAACATTTTGTCAGGGAGATGGTAGTTTTTCTCTCTTTGGAACAGATGTAAAACAAAAATCAATATATGAAGGTTGTTTTGAAGCAATCTCAGGAAATGCAAAATACCAGACAGACGGGCAACATGATGTCAACCAATTTGACACTGAAACATTTGAGAAAACATCTGAGGTGGCCTTTGGGAACATTGAAAGTCAGCAACAAGCTAAGGACCCCAGTCAGACATCAGATGTCGTGGAGTGTCTTTACGACCCAAGATCTCTGAAAGGAAGGGATCCTGAAGAAGTGGTGGAACAGAGTGGTGTAGCAGAGAGTGGTTCTGGAGAAGAGCTGCTAGAGCGGGGATGTTCCAGACCTGTTGCTGGAAAATACACTCAAAGAGCTTTAGTTATACAGGTGATCCCCCCATCACCCTGCGGCTCTGATGACACACGAGAAGAAGCTCCATGTACATATGTCCCAAACAGAGTCTCAAGGAGCAAATTCAAGCGAAAGCAAGCAAGTCAGGCTGGTGCCATGTCTCCGCTGCCTAACTCGGCTTTGACCGTTACAGTTGGATCTGACAGAACCCTGCATATCGATCGACAATCTGGAACACAAGCAAAGGATAACCTAGACCTAACTTCCAAAGAAACAGATGTTTCACCTGCATCAGAGAGGGATGACCTCAATTCACCAGAGATGAAAGAAATTAAGGAAGTTCAACCAACTTTAAGAACGCCACTTGCAGTCGGTCATAGCTTCTCTAGGCATGCTCTATCACACTGTATTGATGAAACAACACAATCTTGTTCAGACAGAGAACGAGTAGGCATTGAGGATCCAGAATGTTCTGTAAATACCACACTGAGTCATGCAAATGATTCAAGGATGGGTCAAGAAATAGAAGAAAGGGGAAAGCCGGTCTGCAAAACTGAAAAATTGGAAAAACACAACGTTGTCAAAGGTAAGTGTGTCAAACTATAAGTTGTAAAGTTTTTTGTTCGTTTATTTTGCACCACATGATATTAACTGCATGATATATCCTGCAGCTTCTTTGGAGCCAAAGGAGCATCTGCAACCCACCATCCATAAAGACTCTGACAGTGGTTCTGACCACTGGGCTATAAGGCGGAAACTCTTCAAGGAGAGCAGGCAGTGGAGCTCAGCAGGAGGCACTTCTATAACTAGTGACATCACAGAGGAGTCAGGTACATCCATATTGATGCTACACAATTATCTTATTATTTACCCTAAGTCCAATTGTAATGTTTGTTATTTTCTAATACTAGACCAATAGGATGATTTTTTTAAGGGGTACTAGGAATGATTGGCTATATGTTCCCTTATTACCAGACCATGTCGGGACTTATGACGTGTAGCAAGCACAGCTATCAAACCAATGGAACATTTAAGCACTTTAGTACTGACCTGAGCCTAAACACCTTATCACTATCCTTGCATTATGAGAAATTATTACTATTCCTGTACCTCAAGCTAAAGCATAATTGTTCATATATCCTATGTAATACCAGTAGTATTAATAGTTACTTAGTATATTATTTACTTTGTTCTAGTATCTGATGACACACACTCCATGGACATGACTGTGCGAGACATTGAGGAGAGACGTTTTTATACAGCAACGTTTCACTATACTGCCTGGACTTACTGCGGAGACGATGTCACTTCAGGTGCTAGTGCTACTAGTCTAAGTACTAGACCTCGGCCTGTCTCAAGTAAGATGATGTTTTCTATTCATTTTGCTGGTTAATGTAAATTCAAGTGTGAAAAGTGTTTTCATTAGTTTGTCTGTTATTTTGCAGTGGACCTATCTGGTTTATATATTCCAGTATAATTACCATAGCTCATGTAGACCATGGAGTCTGCTGACTGAATAATTCATGTTAAGTTCCATGATCTTGTTCTCATGATCTTGTTTATTGGCAATGTTTTTATTTCTTAGCTTTCTCTTAATTAAGTATTATAATTAATAATTAAATGTATTGTTAAATTGGTCCAATTTAATTTGACCAATTTCATTTTACATATAATTTAGGTCATTTAAATCCCTTTCATACAACTGCTGTATATTCAACAAAAATAACAAGTTGTATCAATTACAGTAGCATTCACTGTACACTTGACGCTTTTGCATACAGTTTCATATCTATTGTTTTAAATAATGGTCTTTCTTTCAGTTCGTGAGAGAACTGTGAAGATCAGTAAGGGAATGGGAGAGTATCCATGGGGCTTTCGAATCCAGTTTTCAAAACCCATTGTAGTCACTGAAGTTGACACCAGTAAGTTGATTTATCGTTCAGTTTTATTTTTTGGCTTGTCCTTAATGATGATTTTGTTTTATGAAACTGACAGCATACATTTCATCTAAAAACAGCCCAGATCTGGTTTGATCTAGGTGTTCAGAGGTGCAACCATTTCAGATATCAGTAGTTAGATCATTAGATATATAATTAGATATCAATAGTTACATGTGTAATTACACATGGAATAAGCAACGTAACACTCATAACTGCACATACTTAATATGTAATAACGTTATGGAAGAGCCTAACCCTAACCTTATCCTAGTGTGGAACTCACCTTTTCACCTACTCCTACCCTTAACCCCTAACGACACTGTATGGGTGCATGCCGTTTCATAACGGATTTTACTGTAGGGACACTGTAATGAAAAGTGTAACCCTGCATTTGTGTAAACTAAAACGGAAACCTTTGTCTCACATGTGTTACAAACTGAACTGTGGTCATGGGATTACAATTGAACAAGCCTGTTTGCTTGTTGTTGTTCAAGACGGAGCAGCGGAGGAGGCAGGCCTCATAGTGGGAGACTACCTCCTGGCGGTTAATGGAACTGACGTTACCAGCATTCCCCACTCTGAGGCTGCCGAGCTGGCCAGGCAAGGTATGAGTCCTGTTCACAGTATGGATACAACAAGTTGCATACAGCGGAATATCACATTGCAATACAGTTTATGAATGGAGTACAAGGCCAAATGTGGTCATCATATTTATTTGCATTACACAACGTTTTTGCCATATACGAACTCCATATCAAATGTATCATGGAAAACTCGTTCCATGATTAAAGTTAGATTTGGTTCATAGAGTTTTGGTTCAAGTGCAATACTGCTCAAGCACAAGGTTAACAAAAGATGAAAAGCATTTCCTTCACATTCATTTCCACAAATGTTGCATTCATTCACCTTTGTAATGGTTGGTTTGCTGTTCTGCTGGGTTAGTTTCACCGATGCTCCTGAGAACTCGTCTGAAGCAACATGTGCAACAGAACACCCAAAAGCTGAATGATGTCGCATTTTAAAATGTGGGTTTTATGTTGTTTACATGAATGTTGTGGTTGTGTCGATTCTGTAGGCCCTGACATTTTGACCTTGACCATTGGGTCAGACATCGCGCGCAGTCCTAACACACCAAGGCCAGCATGCCGTGGTTATCTCCATAAACGCACCCAGTCTGGAATCATTAAAGGTTGGAGGAAGAGGTGGTTTGTTCTCACCCACGACTGCTGCCTGCACTACTTCCGGCACAAACGGGTGAGAAGTTAAGTCGTCTGCATGAAAACAGTGCCTCTTGGTTTCAGAGGGAGCGCTAACCTTTATATCTTTACAACATTCATTAAAGGATGAGGGGAGGAGAGTTGCATTGTCAACAGTGAAGCTGGAAGGGGCAGAAGTTACAGCAGATGTTTCCCTGGGGAAACCCTTTGTGATCAGATACTGCCCACAGACTGCGGACCGAGTGTACTTCGTATGTGCCACCTCAAACCAGGAGATGAAAAGGTGGCCTATTTATAAAAGAAATATCCCTAGAATATCAAGATGTCTGTTTGGCTTTGGTGCAGCTCCATTGGGAAACAAATGTTTCACCATGACTCACCAAACTGTTTTTTTGTTAAAGGTGGCTTGAAGCAATGATGAATGCTATCCACCCAGTTACACAGGTAAAATAACTGTTTCCACTCATTTTTACATTTAGAAAAATTAGTAATTTACCTATTTCTTTAGACTGACCACATTAAATGAATAAATAAAAATATATCTATATATCTATCTATCTATCTATCTATCTATCTATCTATATGTATATGGATATGTATATATCTATATATATATATATATATAGTAGCCTACT
>OMNS01008176.1:2536-18693 GCA_900303225.1 Laemonema laureysi | reverse complement strand
TGTGAATACAGCAGCTTTAATTTTATTTAGTTATTTTACAAAAAAAACTAAAAACAATACAAATCTAGAAATGTAGTGAGTGTCAAAACCATTTGGTCAGGTCAAGCAAAATCTCTTGAACAAGAAAATATCTTTAAAAATGCATCGTTAATGATTAACCAAGGTGGTGTCAGCTCTGGACTGTGACCCAGGAATGAAAATACTGTTATCAGTTGTTATAGAGGACTGTGTTGCACAGGAATAGCGGGATTTGGAGCCCTATCCACTGCTAATTAAGAGTTTTTTTTGCATACTTTATTACTTTGCAAGCTCAGGAGACCTGAACATGCATGTAATTCTATGTTACTGATTGTAACTTTGCTTTTGCCTTGTAAGGAGAACTCAAAAGGAGGTTATGGGTTAAAATCCAATGAGGGCTTTTCTATGTCGAGTTTGCATGATCTCCAAGTGTTCACATGCGTTTCTGCCATGTACAAAATTTTCCTCCAAGCATATACATATGTTATGGTAATTAGTGTTCTCACTTGGGTGCTGCTGAAAAACAGCATTGGTGCTCTGCAAACCCACCCACAGTTAAATAAACTAAAGGTTAAAAATAGTATTTGAATAAACTAGTGCAGTGCCTGTTCAAAATGTGCCTGTTCGCAACAGGCACAATTGTGTCTATGGTTCGTTCCAAGTTAGGGTCATGGATGTATGGGATGGGATCAGTTAGGACAGCACAGTGTCCAATCGACCAGGAAGCAAACTCCAACCACAAAACGCCACTGAACATTTTTTACTTACATAAGTAGATCTCATGGCCAGTCGATATTTCTATTGAACAAATTATTATATGGGGTTGTTAAAATAATAATAATAATGATAATAGCAATATTGGTATTACAATAACTGCACTGGCTTGTAGTAGCCTACTTATAAATCAAGTTATTATTGGATCACTCTTGGATTTTTTTAATGTATTTCTATTTCCTAGGCCTACCTAATCTTTTATTCAAAGTGACAGTGCTTGTTTCTCTTTTAGATGCATGCCATTAATGAGCAGGTAGGGGTTATGCATCATCCTTTTGATAGATGCTTGCAGGTAGACTGTGGATATTGGGGCTCAAATCCAGAACCTTTTGGCTGGGAATCAAACACCCTCACCACCATATCCTGCCCCCTGATTTAATGTCGTTATTGATGATTTTGTGAAATTAGTGATTCAATATGCATTGGTTTTACAAGTTACAGATGAGAATGAGGAAGATGCGGTCAGTTAAACGTTAAATGTTGATTGAAATTAATCATGCTCATTTGTGTCGTTTTGACACACATTACACATTACATTGGCAGCAAAAACATTTCTAATAACAGCACAATCCTTTAGCTGGCTACATTTTTCATCTGGCGGGCGACTAAACAAAATAGGGAACACACTGCACTTAGTGAAAGTGTGACGAAACTAATGAAATCGACTCACAATAACTCATTTGTTGAAGCACTCTGGTAAAATAATTGCTCATGAGCCAAGCAGTATCTGGTATTTTTACCTAGTATGTATATCACTACTAAGTCTACCCCATGTGCATTCTGGTAACATTAAACAAAATACAACGCTAATTAAACACAGCACCCACAACGCAGAATCTTGAGTTAATATTACATGTACATCATCATGCATATCACCATTAAAATGACCGCTGACTCACCGCGGTTTTCAGCGTGTGGTTGTCCAGGAGCAGCCCCGTCTGCCAGGGTCTTCTCCGCCGTGTCTGGAGGAGGTCTCGGAGTCCTTGACGATGCCCGGTACAAGACAGGCTCTGCCTCTCCATTTTGCAGTCCATTATGAGGAGCCCTCATGGTGGGAACAAACTGTAACTGCCTGGGCGAGGTGGGCTTAAATGTCATCACTTTGTTAATCCTTTCCTCTGGAGCCTGCTTCCCGACCCCTCCTGCACTCACCTTCTGCTTCTGAGTGAGCTCTGCGTCCCCGCCCCCCACCACCTCTAGTCCGGCTCCTTCTCTCACGCCGGCCCGGGGATCGGAGCTTCGCTTCTTCTTGCGGGTGTCCGCCCGGGCTCTGAAGGGTTCTGGGTGAGCCGGACGGCCGGCGGCGAGGGGCTGTGGACCAGACATCGCTCCGTGGAATATCTTTGGCGGCTTCAGCTGCTTGTGCGTGTGCAGTCTCAAGCTGTTGAACTGGTCGATGAACTCCTCGCAGTGCAGGAGGTGGTTCTCCGGTTCCCAGGTGTCCTCCTTCCTCCCATAGCCCTTCCACCGAATTAGGTATTCCCACTTGCCCTTCTTGTTTCGTCGCTTGTCTACGATTCGCTCCACCTAAGGGATACACACACAGGCACACACACACATGCTGCTTACTGTTGATTGCTATTGTTCAACCTCCACCACCGTTTCTACCTTTAGTTGAAAAGCATACAAGTTCAAGCTTTTAAAATGGTCAATGGCACACAATATGCGCATAATGCAGTCATATATTATTTAGCCTATATTTTGTGTATGAATAGCATATATTATGACTGATGCTGAAGCAGTACATTATAGTGTGCGCAGAAGCCTTGTTTACAGAACCTTGGCTCCTGCTAATTACCATTACTTGTGGTTGACGAGCATCTGCTCATCCCAAAGTCATTTGTGAAAGCCAAAAGCATTATGAAACAAACAAAAGAGGACACCATGAAGGATATTTGCATTGTTTAAGCTTAAATAAGATACAATCATTTGGGGAAAATATGGCAAGTAGTCAATGGAGTGAAATGAAACATAAAAAATAAATAAAATAAAACTGACAGCCAAAATCACGCGGAACAACACATTGTCCAACGTCTCCATACTTATTCACCAGAAGTGTAAACAAATAACCATCGCTTTTGAATGGCCGAGTCCTTTTGAATGTCCTTTCCAGGGCGTGTTGAATCCTAAAAGACACACGTTGTGAGCAGACGATAGGGAACATCCACTGTCAGAGAGAGATAAGGGGCCAGAGTTTAGCCGAGAGGAGCTCCCAGCCTGCTATCATGAGGAAACCCTAAACATAACTGTGGCTGCTGTCAGGGTCACAGACTCGCACTCACACACCAGTTCAGCCTGACATTGGACAGATACCTCACCACAGAGGACCAGCATATTCACAAGCAAGACTTCACCAGTGCATACACAGTTAATGTATTGAATTAGCATTCAGTAGGTAGGCAGGTATGGAGAATAAGGCAAAGAAGGATGCAAAGAATGCAGAGAAAAAATATATATAAGAAGGGACAATTTCTGAGGCTGCCAAATATGAGTGTAATTCTACAGTATTACTACTACAAGTTTCACAGTAACAGTAATTGTGTCCAATACTTTGGCCATACTGGTTTCTTCTTATCTCACAACTTTTAGTATGTTTAAATAAGTACAAACTGCATGCACTTAGGATTGACAAAGTGTAAAATATGATATGTTTACCGCAAAGACACTCTACTGGCAGAAGTTGGGCTGCAACCCATTTATTTTTTTACTGTACTGCAACAGCGCAGAACCCGAGAGACACAAGGTTCATTTATCTGGCGTCCATAGCCAGGTGTGAAGCATTTACTTTGCATGCTGTTTTGTTTGGAGTTGCTACGGTTGTTTTCACAACTCAAATATATGTAAAAAAAAATGACCAAAAAAATGTTAAATAAATAATGTATTCAGTCCGTATCTAAAGAATGTCACATCGGTGCATCCCTTTCTGTAGATAAGAGGAATAAAAAATGTCAACATTAAGCTGAGTGTCAAGAGTCTTAACAGTGGGAGATGTTGTGTCTACTGGGGTGAAAAATGGTACTTGGCAAAAACAAAAACTACAGAAAGACATAGCAGCCTTTTCTTGAAACAACTTAACCAGTAAAAATCAGTTATTATGAAAAGGAATTGTAATTTGCTGAGATTCATACGACTACCTGAACATGCGGATTTACTGTCAAAGTCAAATGTTATTCTGACATAGCATGTGATATTATATCTGCCTGGCCATTGGTAAACCTAGTAGTATACTATATGTATAGAACACTAATTACATTTGTCAATAATATTGATGGGGACTACCACATTAGCTGTACTGTTAGCGTATCACAGTAACAAATCCAGCATGTGATCACTTCACTACCAATTGCAGACTTCTCTCTCTGGGTGTTTTCGTTGGTCTTTTGAGTTCAACGTGGCATTTTTGTTGACAAGTTCTATGTTGTGACTGCACTTGTAGTCTTGACAACAACGATCTTGACAGCTACATCTCCCGTCAGCTTTAATTTAGTTCTCTGCATAGAAGTCGAACATTGTGTTCGGAAAAGTGGGATTAGGTGGCGGCTATTGGTGGTTGTTTCTGAACTCATTTCCAGTTTCCACGTTTGGCCTTACATGAAATATGTTCCCGTCTTTGGTGCTGAAAGTCTGATAAGTCTTGCAAGTCGTTCTTCAGGTAGGAACGGTGCCTCGATAAACACTGCGTCCAAATCCGTCACGGACTGCCTTACTCATCTGGCCTATCTTTATAACAAACCACATTTTAATTCCCTTCTACTGGGCAGCATTGTATTCTATACCTTCCCCGTCAACTGCTACTGTGAAACCTACATTTATCATTTGAGTACTTACTGCTAAGTTAACTTCACCTACCTGTTTGCCAGGATTGTGGGGAAGTGGCTCACTCAAAGTATATTCAAATATATTTTTCTCTGCATACTTTCCGACTCCCTCGAAGCACAGTTGTTACCCAATGCTTTAATAGATTTAATTTAAAGCAGCTCTGACTAAGATTCTCAAGTGTAGTGTTTTACCAGATGCGTACTTGGGGGTTTAAATTCAATAAATCCCTTGATTAACCTTGCCTGCAATTATAAGGCTGGGTTCACAGTTAATTTATCATTCGTATAAGCTAATGTTACAACAAATGGATTAACTTGACATGTCACGATAATCTGAGCCAGGATTTCATAATTATGTATTGTAGGATTTATTGTTTTTTCCGAATATGAAAGCGCCTGAGGGTGCGGACGGCAGTATTTCCACAATCTGCATGGACATAGTAATGTCATTTAACATGAGTACACTTTACAAAGTGACTCATCCATGCCTGAGCGGCTGCATTGGCACATCCGTCAGCCTCTTCTTGTATACACATTTGCTTTAGTAGAAGATAACTCTTTCCTTGCATCACTCTCCTGAGTCCCCGTTCCCACTGTGGTTGCACTAACCTTAGCACACAGCCACGTCGGTGTGCGGATCACTACTAACACAGCGATGAGGCTCTGCTGAAAGAGGCTATTCAAGCAATTGTTCAGTATGTGTACTTGCATGACGGCACTTCACGTGAGGTGAAGATCGGAAGTGTAATAACAATAACATTATTATGTCATGCCGATCACAGGCCGTGAGGGCTGTAATGTAATGAGGCCCAAAGAGGTGACACACACACACACACACACACACACACACACACACACACACACACACACACACACACACACACACAGTCTTTGTGAGACAGGGTGAGTTTTTTTGCCATTTAGTTTAATAAGGATTGTTAAAGATGGGGTACGCAAGTTTGCAGGGATTGTTAAAGATGGGGTATGTAAGTTTGCTAGAATTCTGGTTAAACTCAGTGTTTGCGTAATAACACATAAAGCGTTCAAATGGGTTAATTTTGCTCAGTTCCAAGAACGTTTTATTTCAATGAGCTCTGGTGGGCCGCTCGTTCCATAGACCAATGATGCTTCTAGGAATGCAGCACGAATGTTTGACAAATGGGTTTTTACGATGATGTTTATAAATGCAGTATTACTGTGAACAAACCACTATGTTCAGAGTTGACCGATGAGGGGATCAGGGGAGTGCTACTGGCGTATCTATGTTATGTTATAGCTTTACACATCATTTTTTATTCATCACTGTTGACACTGGAACCTCAGAAATGATTGTAGCGGTTCAGGCATAGTAGCCTCTGCCTTATTGCATTGCCATGGGTCTCCGGTCTGTATAAACGCAAATTCTTTATTGGACTGGACACAACATGAGTCTAATAACAAGACACTGTCAATGCATGGTCCCTATTTAGTAGATGTCAAAATTGTACCACCATCTTCCCCAGACTGAATATCCTTGTTTTATCTTTGTTTTTTTCTATTGTACCGCTTTAACATGTCATGTTGAGTCCTTTAAAGTGCTTTAACATGTCATAACATGTCATCAGGGTGGCATGGCTAGTGGTTAGGGTTAGGGGACTCCCAGACCTCGTCCACGCGTATGGGTGAAAAGGTAAATCCTGTCTACACCAACGGTGTTATAGAAAATACAGTAGGCAAAAACGATTTAAAATACCCACTTAGGCATGCCAGGCCCGTAGGTGGCAATACAACTTTAGGTCAAACACCATAGAAGAACATGATGAGCATGCACATATGTGCAACAACAACATCGCATGGCGGTGTAATGATGAAGTAACGCTAGGTTGACTTGTAAACATGTCATTAAACCTAACAGTACTGCTAACAGCCACACATCGGTAGTCTGCCATTGTTTGCCGGTTTCTGGCGCATGCTCAATGTGTAAATTGACGATGTAATCGTTTCTGTGAATCCTCCGTTTCACCAGTCCTGGTGAAACTACAGAGAAATGCCTATTTAGGCCTACGAGTGGACGAGGCCCCAGTCTGTTTGTGAGGCTCAGGCAAAAGAGAATAGCATGTAGTTCCTCTAACGGCCGTTAGGTTGTTTGCGGGAGGTGGTGTGACCCGCTGTAAGTCAGCAGGAATAAAAGGTGTTTTAATTCTCGTAATACAAAAGACACTAATTATTTTTCTTTGTTCGGTTCGGGTCTCAGTGGCTTGTTCATTTTCATATTATGCATTTGCCAAGGTCCTGGTTGCCCTCACTGTGCCAAATATGGATTGTTTCCCGCTGTTGCTGGCAAAAACCTCAAACAATGACAATGCTCAGTAGAAGGCAAACCTCAAAACGGCCGTGTGTAAGCCAGTGGGTGACGTCATGTGCATATTGTTTTATGGTTTAAAGTCCCTGGTCACCCAAATCCATTGTTTGCTTCAATTTAAGATTGTTTTAGTGTTATTGGCATCCAGTGTCCATAGTCAAAGTGATAACAAATGGATTCCAGTCGGTCTATAGATACACACACATACCAAAATAATAAAATAATAACAATCACAATAACAATAACAATAACAATAATAATAAACATATATATATATCTGTAACTGGATGTTATTAAGGATATCTATCTATAATTAGGAGTGACCGCACACCTAATTGACCAATGGCGCTAATCACAAGCCTGACCAATCATAAACATTATCCAATTGTCCCTGTCCCACACCATTTACATAGCCCACAACCATTTTCACAGAGGCATCATCTTAGGATAAACACTAACACTTTCAGGGCATGGATAATAGACTGCAACTAAGATCACACATTGACCATAGACCATGTGCCCTGTTACATAAAAGTAGTAGACCCATAATTAGTGTTATGAGTGACACCTGTGACAAACTGTGTTGAAATAAAATTTATAAATAATGTTCAATGTCTCCTTCCTCGTTGTTCCCACACATTCAGAACCACTTTGTTGATGCCGTTAATAAGGTGGCCCGCTTTGTGCGTGTCCTTGTAAAAATTATATGTCATGAAATTATATTTTAAAATACTGGCAGGGACAATATAGAATGCTGAATAAAACCACTGTGACACTCACTTGCCCAGTGGTTGGACCAGGTAGATGTCAATCAAACTGCTCATACCATATTACTGCCACGCCCAGTCAATCCTGGAAAAATATCTAATGAGCAAATAAAGCTGTTTTTAAACAGCATTTGATTATAGTAAATAACATTTTTCTCTTTAGCAAACTTTGATGGATGGCTAATAACATCAACTTAGAATTTGAATATCCCTGTTTGGATTTGGGTGACCAGGGACTTATTATGCATGTGGCTTTCACACAAACCAGGGTTCACAATGTTGAGGCAGCATAACAGCAAACACTAAGCGTTAAAACTATTTTTCAACTCAACCCACTGAGACAATTCCTGTTTTCCAAAACGTATTACAAATCAATTTGTTGCTAGACCAGTGTTTCCCCATTGTACAGAGAAACTTGTTCTAGGTCTCATTCCGGCTCTACTGTTTTTGTGTCCTTGTGGAAGTAGACAATCTTCGTGTGTTTTAGAGGAAAGCAATAGGAAATGTCCAAGGATCTGGTTCTGGGCCATGTGGCTGATGGCAACAGATTTTGGGAGGGGTGTTTAAATAAATGGCAAGTGACGATTCAGACCAGTTACTGATGCTCATACTTTCAGAGATGCTGAGGAATACTAAGGGGGGTGGTAGGGGTGAATAGTGTTAGATTGGCGCACCGCAGGGGTGTAGTTTCAATGAATAGACAAATTTGATGCTCACCATCCCACTCACTGTCACACTTAGAACAGCCCTGAAAAAGATAAAAATAAAGAGTGCTACAAAAGGAGGAGACTGTATATTTTGTTCTGCAAGTTAAACATAGTCTTGAGTGATTGAAGCAATACTCAAATCATTTTTTGGAGGGCTAAAAGCGGGTGCGCGGAGGTAGGGACATCCACTCTCAACAGTCTAATTGAAAATGCAGCCTCTTCTTTACCAGAGCACTAGGAGCAGTAGACGCTCATTGTCTGACAGAGATGGTAATGAGAGATGCTGTTATAATCAGTGAATTCTGTTGTATTGGAGTTACATTAATTAGCTTTGATTTTAGTTTATCTTTCCTTCAAATAGATGTGAGGTATGAGACTGATCATCTTGTTGTGGTTCTATTTCCCATTTGAATTTAGATTAAAATCAGGATTTGTTTTTTGAATCTTAATTGAAATAGAGATGTTTTCCCCAACTGTTTGTAGCGTCAACACGAGACTGACGAGAAATCTCTGCTCATTGCTATGCCATTGCCAACTATGTACCTGATCCTGAATAGTTTGAAAGATGGCATGTGCTCCATGATGTATTAATTAGTTAAAGATGTCACACATGCAAGTTCAATTTACTTTTTCATGGTCGAATAATTGTTGGGTGGTATGAACGAATATGCCGACAGGGCCAGAAATGAACACCTTGCAGGTGGCGAATGCAGTAGAAATGTTCCTATTGGCGGCTGCATTCTACCCGACACATCGGAGCTGCCAAACAGTTAATAATTGTAGGCTATATTGTTGCTGCAATCAATATTATCCATCAATTGGCCTTACATTTTCATGCTCTGAAAAGGAAGAATTTCTTTGGATCTCCTCTCGTCTCCCTCGCGCAGTCAATGACTTTGAATTTGTCACAGCCAGTTTGAGCTGTTTTTCACACACAGGAACTAGAATCATAGCGTTTTAACGGGGCAATGTACACAGATTGCAAATGTAACATGGCCGTGTTTTCAAATAGGACCCCACTGACGTCTATTTTGGACACAGACATTCAAAAACACTTTGCTTTCAATTTATTCTATAAATAGAGCGCAGGACGTAGACTGCGTCGCACTTAGCACTCGACATCCTGCCTATTACTTGGCTTGCTATAATCCAAAGTAGTCCGGGCGGTGAAACTGATTTTTTTCCCAAAGTATTACTTTTAAGACGCGTTGTTGATGAACACTTGATATTTCCTTGATACGTCCCGCTTTGCTGAATGTGCGCATGTGCCGCAGCACTGTTCTTCAACATTGAAAATATCAGGTGTTTTGCAGTAAAATGTTGAAATATCGGTGAGTGGTGAACGTCATACATCTTCCACTCAATGCCGATGAATGGGGAAATGATCAGCAGGTGGTAGAGCGTTAAGTATGATGCAGTCTACGTGCGCTCTATTTATAGAGTCACTATTCAATATGATTTGAAACAGCATTCCACTGTTGAAATAGTTACACTGTTCAGCCAAGTAAGACTGGTTTTGCTCAGTTAGCATAAAACTTTAACGATAAGCCTGGGCTAATATTTGCTTTGATCATTATCAACACCCAACCTTTATTTGGGACAGGTTTCTATTATTTTAGACACAGTGAAAATTGCATAGATTACTATGTTTAAGATCATAGAAGACATATTAACATGTTTACAAAAATAAAATACTTAAACCAAAAAAACAGTATGCAAAGAAAATGAAAAATCGATTCTTGCCACCATGAACGAATCATCAAATAATTGATTATTGTCTAGTTGCTTATAGCTACTCCTCTACCTGCAGTCGACATTAGTGAGTTAGTTATCAAGATACACTACTTAAATTGTAATGCTATATAGTCTGTAGGCCTACATAGCCTGAGGTGTGTCACCTCTCTCCATCTCCATAGCACATAACACTTTGTTAGCAAACAAACATCAGTAACAGAGTATGGTAATGGGTTTAAAGGAAACTGTATTGTTGTAAAGTAGGAAATAATCTAAATATTTATTTTGGTTTGGCTATTGTTATTCCTTTACTTCAAAGATATACATCGTTGCAATTGGACAAATTTGAACGCAAATGGTCCAATTTTAAGTTAATCTACTATTGATTTTGAGTTTTATCTTTGGGACTAAAAACAATCCTCCTCTCAGTATGCATTAAACAAACAATGTAGGTTTAAATGTTGCTTAGTTTTCTAGTAGTTACAATGGGTATTAAATATAGGCCTACATAATATATTGATTGCATTTTAACATTGTCAAGGACAGGTAGATGACAGAAGACAATTAAGATGGTATATCAAACATTGGAAACAAACATTGGATCGGTGATGGAAATACATTGAAGGTTAACCATGGATAAGCCCTATACGCTTCATAACAGATAAAGTAACAATTGATCTAACGCGTGGCTACAAAACAGTAGGCTATGAAAGAAGTACTGTCAGCCAACGTCACCTGTTGCTATCACCTGTTACTCTCTACCTCTCTCATTCTATCTCGCTCTCTCTCTCTCACAGATACTCTGTTCACATACCTACATAAATAAATCCTGATTGGCCATCTTTTCCTGAAACTGAAACAGATGACACGATGACACACGGCATGCCAATGGCCTCTTAACATCAGCGAGGTCAGGTGGCGAATACTGTCAACAACGGAACACAGACGAGTAGCCAGCATGTTCAGGAACAGATCTCCAAAAGTAGACCAGCGCGGGAGACTATTAACACTTTATCCAATGTATCCATCTATTTGGTTAACTTTCGCGCCCTAAAATTAGACATGACCGAATACGATACATCGATATGAAATACGCACACGTGACTACATGTACAAAAACTACTGTCAAATGTTCAATAGCGCTTTTGAGTAACTCGTGTGTCGTGGTAAGGACAATTATGATAAAACAAAATAAGTCGTAGCTACATGCATGCGCACCTTCACAATCATCACTTCCACCGTAGCTATTCATGTCCGACAGCTCAGCACTACTGTCACTTTGCCACCACTTTCAACTCGGCGACGTACTACTTTACCTCCACTGTCTTATCTCTATGTCGCTTCTCGTAAATCCTTAGTTCAAAGTGGATCTGAAGCGGCATAAAGTATATGCATAAATTATAGAACCTCGTCTTCGTAAAGCTCGGGCTGGGTGAGTTGTAGTTTCGCCTGTTAAAGGGCTTAGGACATCGCCTTTTCCATACGCGACGACGTCCCTTTACTTCCTAATTACAATATTCGTACGTATAACAGAGTATTTCCGTTGAACAGGATTTCGTCTTACCTCGTAAAGGTCTCCCGAAGCCATTCTGGGGTGCGGGCACTTGCGGCGCGGCGTTCCTGCCTGCCTTCTTGTTTTTTTGTGGACCGTACGCTCGGCGTTTCGGTGAAAGCCCAGATAGACGGGAATTAGCGAGCCGCCTTGTTATTCTGAGAAAGCTGCAGTAGCAGATCAGCAGACAGTGTCAATCGAGCGCGGCGCTCTGCGATGGATCGTTCCACACTTAAAACAAACAACCTTCTGGGCGGTGCTGTTTACCCAACGCAAGGGACTGAAATTAGTCCAGCTATGAATAAAGCCCACTGGTCACACCGCTCCGTTCTGTGTTTGCCGTCCAACAGCAGAGAAGAAGACGATGGACCTGGCCTACTATGTTTCTGTTGGGGGACACTAGAGTTATTCTTATTCACTCGTCACTCCAATGCTTTGTTTCGAATACCTCAAAGTTTGAGTTATGTTTTAATAAATTATACGCTTGACTATTAATAAACAGTAATAACATTCAGTAAAAAAAATAATAAAGAATAATTGCGTCTTATGTCCCATAAACAGTTATTAGCTTAACTTACACCTCTGTGTTTTATCTATCCCTGCTCCTCACCTTGATGTTAACTTAGTTCTGAATATTATATTAGATATATAGATATATCGATTTTTTTCTTCTATCTGTGTATATGTCTCTATTCATGTTGGCCTTAAGTATTTTATCATTTCATGCCTACATAGGCCTACTTATATGTATACCTATAATTTCATATATAGGCCTATACTATCCTTGAAAGTAACAATTAATAGGGAATGTGTGTGTAGAGCAAGAGCAGTTGAGATGTATGAAAAAATATATCTAATTTCATCTATCTCTCTATCTATCTATCTAAAATCCATTTGTTCAATACAATTAACAATAATTTCAATGATTGATATCAGTATAGCTCACAAATAAGTATTACATTGAAAATCACATGTTTGTACATTCTTAGAATGTATGTATATATTGTTGTGGATCAAAGTTAGGTACATCTTTGGACAAACACAGTGCAGTGTTCTCATCATTGAATTGCATGCTGATGTTTTCATGGATTTTCAATCATCACAAACATTCCAAGTTAATCTTCAACTCTGACAGGAATGTGTCAGAGTTGAAGATCACATCACAGTCAAAAGAACCAACTGTCTCCTTCACTGACAGTAATGCATTATATAAAAGGGGTGCAGTGTTATAAATTCCAGCACTAATTCAAATATATACAATTCTTTTAAAGAGGTAAATCATCTTTTATTGTTTGTACAATATTTTACTTACTGGTTCTTACTAGTAGAAACCACAGAAACAGAGACAAAATGGCTTTAAGACATGACAATGATGTCTTATAAAGATCTCACACTGAGCGAGAGCTTGTCTTGCTTCTCTCAGCTTTGTCATCATCCTCTTAAACCTAATGCTGCAACAATATGATGTCATAGCCATGACTACTGTGTCTGCACTTTAGTTGTTCACGGCCTACCGGGATGACTTCTGTTAGCCTTTATACTCCTTAGTACATACAACCTTGGTTTTCATTGAAATGCGAAATTGCATCGTTATGCTTTTTTTTTGTGTATACACACAGAATATGTTGCACAAGATCCAATGCTGCTGATGCATCTAAATCAACTGGACATTGAAATGTGTGTGGCTCCTCTTTTTCCCCTGGACCTTAACAAGATGTATGTTTAGTTATTGAGGAAACCACACTGACAGCCGCACAGAGTGTCAAATTGTCAGCCACGACCCCTCATATCCATCAGATAGTCAGGGCACACATTGCAATGACCTTCTCCTGCAAAATCTGCATAATTCAACATGCATCATCTCACTTTTCTCGTCCTAGCAACCGCCTCTTTACCCGGCTAAAGATCTCTCCTCTCCATTGCAGGTGGTATGGCCTCCTAGACCTTATTAACTAGGTTCCTATGGCTGCTCATTTCAATTTCCAAAACCTGTGTTTACACAAAATATTACCATTAATTTGGCTTCCAGCTGCAATGCGATCCTGCGTTGTGCCATTTGTCTTGGCCTCTGTTATTACCAGCAAGCGTTCGAAGCAAGTGTGCTCCAACCAAACATTAACATCACCTCAGGTACAGCACGATTTCAGCCAATCAGAACGAAGGATTGTAAGAATCTGTATTTCACCAGAGATGTGGTGGACTCCTTTTAGTTCCGTTTGTTTCCTTTTTGATGATGACACGGCCATTAACCTAACTTGGCCATGACGGGGACCTAGCCTACCTTGTGAGTGGTAAAATGATGTAGGCTTCATTTATATGTAAGTCATGCAGTTGATATTTAAAAACTATCAGCCATTCCTCATTGGTGGTGGGACTCACCATCACCGGCCTAAAAGAGCACATAAAAAATGTCAAACCTAATACAGTGAATAACTATAAGACTCATGTTATGTTATTATTTTCTTTAATATGATTGTTAAGGAATAACCTTGTAATACCCTGCGTTTAAAAAGAAGTAAAGCGTAGATGTACGCGCTTCAAATGAAACCCTAATCCTGGGGTTAGGGCTGAGGGAGGGATGTGTATTGATCCTTGTTGATTTGATTTGTGATAGTGGGAGTACTACTTAGACGCCCTAACAATGCCACTAATGTTATTTGTGGTTGGGATCTTCTGGTCTGTCTTCTTGGACTTGGGGAGCACTACTTCACTGCTCATATGTGCTCATATTCTAGTCAAAATATGCTTTAAACATGCTTTGCCTTTCTGTTCTTTTAACCATCCCAGTCAATGCCAACTATGGGCATATTTGTACATTTCAAATGCGTTTTATTATTCTACACGTATGTGTATGACATATGTGTTCCATCTTCATGTTCCAGTACAGAGTACAGAGATGGGTTGATGATTTCTGTGTAGTCCGAAAAATATCTTAAAACTACCAGGAAGACTATGTGGGCTGATTTCCTCTACATTGTTCAAAGGGATAGAATGTCAACAACACCTAGAAGTGTTCCCTACAGGGAATTTGTGAGGGGAAAGCCCACAGTTAACTCGAGACGTAGAGGCATTAAAAAAACAAAAAACAACAACAACTAAAATAAGATTCTGTAGTATTTCAACTTGAAATCACAAACTAAACATACTACATGTTGTTGTTGATATGAATACTTGTTGAAGAAAGTCTCAAAGATTCAAAGACTTAATTTGTTTCTGCTGTCGTAACTGTGATATAGTTGTGATATGTGATATAAGTGTTTCTTTAATCCACAAATATTATGTATATAATCAGACAATTCTGGAGAGGAAACTGTTTACAGTGTCATCACCTCTCTTGGTATGTGACAGATAGCTCTCGTTGTGTAGGATATGGTCAATGCATTAATCCTACAAATAACACAAAATATGTTTTCGGGTTGAAAAACAAATGTGCTACAACAAAATAATCGAATAAACATCATATCTAATACTTAGTAATAACCAGTGCCTTAAATTGTAGTATTTCAATAATGTGCCCTCACATTTATTTCATGGGCAATCCTTGTTAAGTGTAATCTGATAACTAAAAGCCTGTGTTTCTTCTAATAATACATCACTAGATACATTTAGTGATCATTTCATCATCAATGTGTGTGAATCTGCCAACACAGAATGTGTCATAGACTGGCCACTAACGAAAGGGACACAACACACCTACACGTGATCATTGTTATTCATAGTTATTTATAGATGCCTTGGCAATGCTATTCATCAGCTCATTGACATGTAGCAACATATCAAGAAAAAAAAGATGGGCAAATTAGATTACTTTGGTGTTAAGGGTTATCCTAAGATCTGCCACAGTGACTAGATTTTTATAGCAATACACCAAAAGTTAGAAAAGTAGAGTTGCTACAAATGCTACATGCTACAAAAGTAGCACTGAATGCAGGCTTCCCCATTGCAGACAAACTTGTATATGCTAGCAATTGCTAAACTATGTCTTTTGATTTTCTTGTCACTTAATAGAAAAAAACCAAAAGATCACCAGTAGGGTTAGCTTTAACTATGCCTTTTAAATGTATTTAATACTACAGCTAAACGTGTGCAATTCTTAATCTTGTCACACACATACTCACAATCACAGAAATCCTGTTGTTAGTGCAAACAGTGTGCTACGTGCAACAGCTTCAGCATACACGCATGCCAGGAGATGACATCAAAGTGAAACTAAAAGGGAGACATCAGATCACAGACGTCAGCAGTTCAAGCCTCTAATCACTCCCCCTTTAAGCCCTGTCTGCAGCGGAGCCACAATGCTGTCATTAAATGGCAGTTAATCTGTGGGGAAATACAGTAGAATGTAGAGCACAATACAAGGGATGAGCACTCTTGCAAACAAACTAATCTGTGAGTGAATACAATAACCATGACCACAACATTTGGGTTTAGGTTTAACTATAGCCA
>OMNS01008173.1:4990-17705 GCA_900303225.1 Laemonema laureysi | reverse complement strand
AACCCATATGGACCCACTATGAATACTGAACTGCTACTAAAGACCCATCTTTCTCGGGAAAGCCGTCATTCAAATGAGCTCAAGTCGGCCAGATGGGCCCGGAGGTCCCATATGATTTTACTCTGCATTTGACAGTTAAATAACAACACAGCGACTCCTCCAACAGAAACTGCTGGGAGTCTCCCAGGCGGAGATCAGACAGAAGTGCCAGGAGAGGATGAAGGAGCTGGACGAGCTGAGGACCTCCGTGGACTCGCTCAAGGTAAGCACGCCAGACGTCTTTGAAACCCATTAACTCAGGACGGATTGGCGGAACGTTTTTTAACCGATTATACCGCCACGGACCACCCTTAACACCATTTCAAGCAACTACACATGTAAATGTAACCAACTATGTAAATACACACTCAAAGCAGGCCTTGGGTTACAGTCGCCATGGTGACCGAGCCAAGTTATGGTATGCACTTTATATCAACTGACACCGCAGGGTGCGTTTCGGTGTTGTTTCTTTCCTTCCCAGAGCTCCGCCCAGAGAGCTATGGTGGAGAGTCAGAAGATGTTCGAGGACATGATTCGCTCCATCGAGCGGATGAGGTCAGAGGTCACCAAGCTGATCGGCATCAACGAGAAGGCCGCCTTCAACCAGGCCGAGGCCCTGGTGGAGCGCCTGGAGCAGGAGATCGAGGAGCTCAAGAAGAAGGAGGCAGGACTGAAGCAGCTGCACAGCACCGAGGACCACATCCACTTCCTACAGGTACTTCCTACTTCCTACTTCCTGACGTCTCGCTAGGACAATGAGCCATCATTGTCCTCATCGTTCATTTGCTGCTTTTTGACGCACGGTATTGAGACACGGTATTGTGTACATAGCAGTGGTGGACCTCAAGTTGGTGAAATAAGGAGAATGAATACATGCTCAAGTTATTAGTCATAAGTATAACTTGATGAATGAGTTAATCTAAAAAGCAGAGGACCATTAGCTCATTGAACTATCGACGAGTTAGAGCATGTATTTAGTGTGTATGGTGCTGCACATGACTCACTTTATATTATTGTGTAATCACGAGACTACTATACACGACAATGAATATTGAGATGTGGAGTAATCTGTTCCTTCAAACTTAAGTCTGTTGAAAAGCCGAACTTAACCGCATTAGCCCCTCACATTAAAACTACGTTGTGTTAAGATTTCACACAAGTCTCTTTATCTCGCTGGTTTGACCTACTTTTAAATCACGTTTGAAAAGTCAACGTTTCCCTGGGAAAAAAAGACCGCGTACTGCCGATAGTTTGGAGTCACACTTTACTTACCTAGTATTTTGATTTCAATCCGGTGCAGAATTTCAACTACCTCTGCACGCCGACGGACGACGGCTTCATCCCACGAGTGACGGTGAACCCGGACTTCTCCTTCGCCACCGCCAGGAAAGCCGTGGCCGAAATCAAAGAGCGGCTGGAGGAGTTTGGCCGAGAGGAACTCCTCAAGATCTCCAAGTCAGGTGTGCGCACAAACGCACCCACACGCCACACCACACACACACTAAGCTTGCTAAGCTACAAACGGCTATGCTAAGGGAAAGGCGAAGATGTGGCTGACAAAACACACCGGGGCTAGATGTATCGTGTGTGACGACTGACGTTATTTTCTGTCTTCTCTACAGTGAACGAGGTCCCGGTCTACACACAGGTTCCAAACTACACAACCGAAACCCTGCAGAGCCGCAGCGAGAGAACGATTGACAGAAGAAGAAGTGAGCGCGTAGAATAATGCATGTTTTTATAACAATATAAGTCAATAAATAAAAGACACTTTTCTTTTGATTTATTTTCCTAAGAAACACAACCACAGTCAAAGGTGTGACGACCAAAATGTCATGGGTATGTATTTGCTATTTTACACATGTACTAAATATATGATTTCTCCAGCCAAAGAAATACACACCGTGGACAGTGCTCCTCCACCAGAGCCCAAAACCAGGGCAGACTTTCTCAAATGTGAGTATCTGACACATTTATGAAGACCACCACCACCCCGTTACACCAACATTACCTCCACACACAGAGAGGCAGAGTATTAAACAACATGTGTGCCTCTCCCGTCAGACTTCTGCCAGCTGAGGCTGGACCCCAATACGGCCTACAGGGAGCTGCACCTCTCCGACAGCAACAAGAAGGTGATCCGCACGAGGGACCTGCAGCCCTACAGCGACACGTCGGAGCGCTTCGACAGCTTCGCCCAGGTGCTGTGCCGAGAGGCGCTGTCCGGTGGCCGCTTCTACTGGGAGATCGAGTGGAGCGGGGAGTTCTCCATCGGCGTTGCCTACAAGGGCATCAGCCGCAAGGGAAAGGGCTCACTCTGTCTGCTGGGCTACAACGACAAGTCCTGGAGCCTGCTCTGCTCCGACACGGGCTACTCCGCCTGGCACAACCGGGTGGACAAGACCGTGTCCGGCCCGCACTCGCCCCGGATCGGGGTGTACCTGGACCACACCGCGGGGGTCCTGGCCTTCTACAGCATCAGCGGCAGCATGAGTCTGCTGCATAGGTTCGAGACCCGCTTCGGCGAGCCTCTCTACCCGGGCTTCGGGGTCGGCACCTCGGTCAAGATCTGTCAGCTGAAGTGACCTCACTTTCCTCACTGAACACTCTCGAATATGTGGCTTGTGTTTTAGTTTTAATGTAATGTACCCAGCAAATGCCTTCCTGAATTATGCTTTGCAGCCATTTTAAACTGTACTTAAGTACCTGTGCCATTATAGAGCGATGGAGCGATCTGAAATATAGACCTATAAGAGCATACTTTTGTATATAATCCTACACTTTAGCAAATTATTTTTGCATCTTGATGCAATTTGTATTACTTCAACACACACAAATATATATTCACTACAGTACTGGCAAGTGTATTAAGTGTTACTCCTTTTTTTATTTTTTGCCTCCACCTTTATTTAAAGTCTAATGGTATACAAGGATAATTGTATGATAACTTGTGTCATTCATATGACACAAGTTATTAATTTATAATTGTCAAATTGTCAATAAAGTGCTATATAATTGTATTTTGATTTATTATTTATTTGAACTTCGAACCGATTTCTGAGAATAAGCTATTTCAAATATTGTTAATGGGAACACCATGGAGCCACTGGAATTTGAGCAGCAAATTATGTTCTTACTACATGCAAAAAGAAGAAAGGTATTTCGATGCGTAGCAACTGAATTCTCCACATTTTTCTTTTCCTTGCCCTAATTTGTAGTTGATTTGAACATAGTGCCCCCTGGTGTTCGACTGATGTTTTATCTTTTTTTGTATACAGAAATAAACGTCAATATTTGAAAAAGCGCTTGACGATCAAAAAGTAAACCGATCAAGAGATTTGCTCGTATTTACTACATTAGGTGGGCAGTGGGACTGGGCCGTTTACATTGAGTGAAAATCCCACAGCACCTGAATGCACTTTCTGACACGCCCGGCTCAGCACATTTGCAGGTGTGTCTGGGTGGCGCAGTAGCCTCGCACCGCCTATTCTGGCCATGCAGTGCATTTTCTAATATACGCCGAGTCACCTATCCAATGGTTTGCCCAAATGCCTCCAAAATACACGATAACAAAAGTTAGAGGGTATTGGTTTAATATAAATGAGTAGTATTTTTGATACTCATCTATAGCGTAAATATGCTTTTTGCTAATGCGTCATGATGTATGACGTTCCACATATTTGAATCACCTAAACACACGCAATGCAATACTATACTATGCAAAAAGCCAACTGATGATTAATCACAATAGAAAGTCACCTTTTAACAAGAGCATACACACCCTTTCACATCACTGTGTTACTGTACAGCAGCATTCCAGGTAACTCCCATGTGTTAGTTTTGATATTGCATACTGCACAGGTGAGGACATACTGTGGAATGGTCTGATGACAACAGAACAACACAGTTGCAGTCCAACAAGTTACCAATGCATGACAAAGGTATGTTCCAGTTTGTCAGGTGCTGAAACTACGATTACCAGCGCTGTCGAATATAAACCACATAGGCTTGGAGTGGACACCCTACAAGACCGTCTAGGGTGAAGAGACGTATCATTAAGGAGCAGGTAGAGGTTGTGCACCTCGCTCAAGGACACAGGCAGGTTGCAGACTGGAGATCGAACCTCGTACCATTTCGATTGGGAGTTGAACACCCTAGCCCCCGAATAGAATGTGAAGATACGCAGGTAATCCCTCCTTTAAAAGTATCATAAGGACGACAACAACACAACATACCATTTAAACAATAAACATTTATTGGATCCCTAGACTGGTGAAGGAATTAAGCATACAATGCTCAGGAGACAAAAAAACTCAAACGGTTTGAGAAGCGTCCAAACTTTTAAACTTTTAAACATCGTAGCCGATCAGACCGCCCTTGCCGATGCACTCTCCGATGTAGAACCACATCAGCACCTCGGTGGCCACCAGGCCGTTCCTCATGGCATCCTGGGAGGACAAGACAATCATGAGACATTTAGAGGTGCAGCCTTCAGTGTTTCTTCCAACCACCAACAGGTAGACTACTGGAGTGTTGTCTATTTCTTTCCTGATCTAAATATGGAAGCCAGACAGGTAAATATATGTATTAACGCAGCAACGTTTCCAAATAAAACATTCATTCTACATATTCCATTAGTATAGGCTTCCTTCATCAGAAGTCCTATGCAGTAGGATTTGATTCAAATCAAAACCAAATGAAGCAATGCTCATCTGGATGTGTAAGGACACTGAGTCATGCAATACTCTGTGACAACGACTTCTACAACAGCCTCCAGCGTTACACCGTACCGACCCTGGATTGCTTTTTACCAGATTAGTCTCCAGATCGCAGAGTCACTGAAAACAACCATCACAAATAACCTACAGTTATCCATGTGGTACAATTTCATACACACATGACATCTGTAACATTCTGCAGCACCGAGCAAAGGGACTCCAGGCAATAGGTCTCGATTATGTATATACGCAAATAGCTTAATTGATAGTGTAAAGTCTTGACTTCATTAGCCCGTACGAGTCCCTGCCACAGGTATGAACACACAGGGTCACATTCTGATGCCACAGCGGAATGCTGGGGACGAAACTACATCTACTTTTACGATGTCGTATCAGATGTTTGAAATTACTCAAGTACTCACGCATGCGTCCTTGCGAAACACGTTTTGCAGTACATCAACAAAGCATCAGCTCGTTTCTCAAAAGGACACATGCACGAGTACCCGTGCAACATCACATTGGGAAAGTATTTAAAGACGATGTGACCCTGTGTGTTCATATCCAAGGTTCACATAAGGTGCTCCACTTCATGTAGAGTAAACTAAGACCTTTTCCACTGGAAATATCCAGTGTCTTGATCGTAGCGTCACATCAAGCCATTCAGCAAATTACACACTGCATTTCGTTGTCTTAGTACTTGTACTCTGTGCAATGACAATAAAGTTGAATCTAATCTTGAGACCAGGAAACACGGGAGCCACTACATTACATTAATCTCCAATCACCAAGGTCTTATCATCTCACCTTTACGGTGGTTTGTCCAAGACGTCCAGACTGGAAGGCCTTCAACAAGCCCGTTGCTCCTTCGATGGCCTTGGGGATCTCAGCCGGGGATGGTGGGACGAGCTCCACACGGGCGTAGTGCCAGAAGGTGGCCAGCCTGGGTTTGGAGAAGGTCACGGCAGCTACGGACAAACCGAGCTGTCAGTGAGTTTCGGTGCTGCCGGGAACTGCAGGACGTCTGCATGTTTTCGGTTGCTAGCTAATGCTAGCCAGCATATACACAAGGTTTCGACCCGTGCAGCATCATCAAAGTGTAACGCACTCAATCATTTCATTCCCTAGAATTGAATATTGCATCGCATGGCTACTTAATAATATGCCAAATACAGTTTGCACAAGCGACATGTCACATTGTGTATAGGTCGCGGTGCTGTTGCTAACCTTAGCATAGCGAAACAATCTTAGCATTAGTGGTGTGACATTTTAAACAGATCAAAGCCGTTATTTCTAAACACATATTCAAAACTTACCGCCGACCATTGATGGTACTTTTGCCACAAATTTCTGCACTGCCTGCGCCATGTTGATTTATTATTGTATATTCACAGCTCCCCTGTTAGCTGCTAGCCGCGACTGAATGTCACCCCAGTAGGACCGTCTAATGTAGTAGCTGGCCAAAGAGCTGCCTGTTTAAAAATAGGACCGCGACAGGCAAAAGTAACGTGATGCGCGACTGTTTGAAAGTTTAAAAGACCCAGCACAAAATCTGTCTGTCTGTCCGTGTCTGTCTGATATTATTTTCTGTCTTATATTTTCTGAGTGTTTTCGCATGTATATCAATGAAATATCAATGAAAAAACGATTTAATTGCCCTCAAATATAGTGATTTTATTATAGAATTATTATAGAAAAATGCTGAACAGTTTTGCCTCTTGGACCCATAAGGTCCGTCTGGATAGATTTTTCTGTACAGTAAGCGTTTCAGGAATGCTTCTTATAAATAACCCAATTGTCATTTATATGTCATATTTTGGTCAGATGCTCTATGGTCGTGGTCGCTCCGCTTCAGAAGGTCCCAGGGCCTTGAAACTTTGCCCCTTAACAAGTGTGCAAAAATGTGGCGTAGATAGCTGACGTCACTGGGTCAATTTCAGTAAGTGCTCAGTTAAGCGCTAGGCATCACTTCGCTCACAGGGGGCGCAAAATCACACATAAACGACATAAAGTCAAACCATGACTCGGATTCACTCCAAATCGCTTGGTGACACTTATCTCATCGCCCCTGAGTGACGTGCGTCGCTGAGCTCGGTGGTGTGTGCTGTGAATACCTTTGGAGGCTGGGTCCAGCTTTAATATATTTTTTTTTGTTTTATATTCAGTACATAGTCTACCTTTAAATGTGAATTAAAAAGCGGTATATGTTTGATTGTTGATGTAGTATTAGGTTCTGCTATATACATTTTCACAACACCACTTGTTAAAATAGAACTTTATTTGTACATTTGAGATTACATACAGTAATCATACAGGAATATAGTTTGTCTGAGACATGAGACCTTGATTCACGTTGAAATATGATATATAAGGCACAGGATTGGTTCCTTGACGATATTCAGGGGGTAGGCCAACGTGTTGATTGATGCCTGTCGAAGTTCCTCTCAGAGAAATGAATTTTCAGCTTCCTCCTGTGAACAATAATAAGTCACCACCATATAGATGTTCTCCCGATGCACAGAACATCGTTGTTTGTGTCACCTTACCTCGGAGTCCACAGGGTCACTCGTAGAGCGCGTCTGATCCACGTCGTTCCTGCGCTGACCGTGATTCATCACCGCCAGGGAGAGATGATCGCCTGCTGCCTTGACCAGCTTGACCACGTCGTCCAGGTGTTTGCCCTCCACATTGTGTCCGTTGACCTCAATTACCACATCACCTTCTGCCAGTCCTGCTCTGTGGCCAGGGCCCCCCTGGGTCACCTACACATGCACACACGCACACGCACACATGCACACACACACACGCACGCACACACACACACACACACACACACACACACACACACACACACACACACACACACACATTAACATCAGAGATGATCATGATCCTGAAGTGTATACAACCTAGACAAGGAGGTAGACTTTCACCGAACACCCCGAAGACTACAGGCCTAGAGCCTAGACTATCTTGCCCCGTTATTACAACAAAATAAAGAAATATTAATATTTTGTGTTATTCTCTGTACCTGGCTAACAAAGGTCCCAGGAGTGTGCTGCAGACAGTCAAAGTCCAAGCCAAATCCTGCAGGCCCTTTCTCAATGACACAGTGTCGTAGAGCTGCAGACAGGCTAGCTACAAGCTCCTCTGAGCTAGCAGACAGGCTAGCTACAACCTCCTCTGAGCTAGCAGACAGGCTAGCTACAACCTCCTCTGAGCTAGCAGACAGGCTAGCTACAACCTCCTCTGAGCTAGCAGACAGGCTAGCTGCAACCTCCTCTGGTGTCTCCTCTGAGCTAGCAGACAGGCTAGCTACAACCTCCTCTGAGCTAGCAGACAGGCTAGCTGCAACCTCCTCTGGTGTCTCCTCTGCTAATACAGGCAGCACATCGTCCGCTAATACAGGCAGCACATCGTCCGCTAATACAGGCAGCACATCGTCCGCTAATACAGGCAGCACATCGTCCGCTAATGCAGGCAGCACATCGTCCGCTAATGCAGGCAGCACATCGTCCGCTAATGCAGGCAGCACATCGTCCGCTTCCCACTGGTTTTCACCATCTCCGACTTCACAGAAAATAACAGGAGATAAACCAAGCTGAGGGGTAAGATACAGACAAAACACAGATAGGTGTTAACAACAACAACAACAACAACAACAACAACAACAACAACAACAACAACAACAGCATACTAACTGTATATGGTTATGTGGTCATATGCAGGAGTTACATTTTTTGTGTTATACACGCATTAGGGTTAGGGTTGATTTCCCACTTTAAACATTAAAAATGTGCATTCGCTCTGGGGCTGCAGCCCTGCTGCGACCACCCAGAGGCCCCTAGAAGGCCAGAGGTGTGGAGGTTCCCTACCTTGCCATAGAAGTCAAGCCCCTGGGGGGAGATGGTGGTGAGTGTGACCCGCGGGCCGCTCTGCTTGACCCTCTCCACCACGTCCTTGTGTGCCAGGGCCTCCACATGCTCCCCGTTCACCTCCAGCAGCAACTCCCCCTTCTGCAGCCCCGCTGTCTGGGCCGGACCGCCGGCATTCACCTCACGCACAACATGGACTGTAAATGTAAATATGATCCACGGAGAGAGAGTTGAGGAGGCACATCACTCACAGCACAGTGAGCGACTAGCAGTCGCAGTGGATCAATAATGAGTGCGTGTATCGTAATAGAACAACGAGGAGAAGACAAGTCCTGAAATAGCGCACGTGGAGCAGGCAACAGGATGAAGTACATCGTAAGGAGGGCTGTGTGTGTCGTTCTATTCAAAGAACTTCATTGTTCCGTCAGGAACTTGCATGGTACAAGGTTACAGTGCATGAGGACATGTGAGACAGACAATATACAAGTACAACACAACAAACAACACACACAAAAGCGTGTGTGATGTCTAAAATAACTAAACTAAAGTATTACTTATTACTAAATAATAAGATTAACAAGATTGTTAATTTCAAATGATCAAGCATAATTCTATAGTGTAATAGTGTGTGTGTGTGTGTGTGTGTGTGTGTGTGTGTGTGTGTGCCTTAATTATTTTGTCTGTCTAATTGGTCCCACCTGCTCGCCCAGAAGACGTCTTCTCCTCCCAGAGGAGGAAGCCGTAGCCCTGGGCCCCCGGGGACAGCGTGAGGCTCCTGGCCCGGTGGGGCAGGTTACAGGGAGCTGCCATCGCAGGGAGGATGGGCATCTTCCTCTCCATGTACTTCTTCTCCGTCTCCCTGTCCACCACTAAGATAGTGATGCAATCGCCACATTTCTTCACCTGTAGGCCCCAACAAAATCGTTATTTTTTTTTTTTTTTTAATTCTATGTAAAACAAACAGAGTTATATATGTCCTCGCAGACCCAGAGTCTCACCATCCTGGTGAGGGCAGAGTGGGTCAGAGTGGACACCGCAGCGCCGTTCATCCACACCAGGCGGTCTCCCCGGCACACGCCAGCCCTCTCAGCGGCCCCTCCACTCACCAGGCACACAGAGAATTGGCCCCTCTCTCCTACCGGGGGTGGGGGTCATCAATGATCACTTCCAGAGATTTTTTTATTAAACTATTCCAACTGTAATATTTACTAAGACGCTGTTATCCAAGGCAACCCACAGGGCATTTTCTTACATGTCATTAAGGAGCAGGTATAGTGAGGTAGAGTGTGGAGATTGGGGTTCGAACCCTGAACCTTTTGGCTTGGAGTCAAACACCCTCACCACTAGACTATCATATACAAAACAATACATGAACCACTGTACCTTCCACGGGGGTGAAGCTGATGCCCAGGCCAGAGTGAGAGTGGCTCCTGGTCACATGGCACAGTCTGGGCGATTTGCAGCCCTCTATCTCATGTGACTTCACCAAGGCCATGAGGTCGTGACCCTGGGCCTTGGCCCGCTCGTATCCCTCCCCGTCCAGCACTAACACACACAGCTGGTTCCCACTGATCCTGATCCTCCGGGCCACCTTTTAGATAAGATCAAATAAGATAAGATCTACTTTATTAAACCCAGACAGGAAAATCACAGGACAGAAGGCAAATTAACTGATTTAAAAACGGATTCAATTATTTTAAGTGTAAACATCAAGTGAAATATACAAAAAATAATAATAAAATAGATTGAGCTAGAATTATATTAAACATAGTATTATTATGATTATTATTATGATTATTATTATTATTATTACTATTATATTGCAAACTGCAGAGAGAAAAAAAACAGCAGGGACATTCATCACGGCACATATCACAATAATCATCTTCATGCCGTCAGTGTCAACGAGGGGTCACACAAGCAAGGCTGTGTCACTCACCTCGGGGTGAGGGACGTTGTCCACGAAGCACCCGTTGACCCCCAGGATGCGGTCGCCGTCCCGAAGGCCGCCGCGCTCCGCCACCCCCCGCGACGTCAACTTCCGAACCAGGTGACCCCGGGAGTCCCTCTCCAAGCGCAGGTGGAACCCGTACGCCTCGCCCTCGTCACGCCTGAGAACGCACATCCGCGGCGTGGGGAAGTATTCTGGAAGACGGGGAGTCAGGTGGAGGTGGGTGTCATGCTTTCTTTAAATTTTCAATTCAATGCAACTTAATTTGGCCCCATGTACGTTTTCCCATTGGCTAACCTTGAGTTGGCTTGCGGTGTAGCTACAGGTATAGCGATATAATTTCAGAGGACAGTTCAGCGGTATAGCCGCGATGCGCAGTTCGTGAAGTGCGGTTAGTCCACGCACGGCCATGGCGTTTACATTGGTGTGGACGCACAGTTCACACGATTTGCGCGCAGAGCTTCAAAATTGCAGAGGTGCGCGACACGCGACAAATCGCTGGATGCACCGTGCACGAGCACGAACCGTGCACGAGGGCCATCTTTTGGTTTGCGCCAGTTTGCGCAAGCCGACTATAAATTAGGTTTTCCTGTCATTGTCGGAATGTTCCCGCAGTGGGGGAAACCTGCAGTTACACAGTGCAGGTTTACGATGAAAGGCATCTTTGTAGGCCTACCTGGGTCGTCTGTGGTGACCATCATTGGGTTGTCGATTCCTTCTCGGGGGTTAAATGTGAATTTGCTGTATTGAAAAGTTAGACTTTTTAGTAACAAAGCCATTTTAGTCGAAAGGCAACACACCAGAGTCTTAGATTGTAACACATATTTTGGATGCCTATTTATTTCGAAAGACATTTTGACATAAACCAAGAGAAATTCAACCACATGATAAATATTTGCGTAATATTCTCTAGGCCGATGTGTTGTAATGTTATATTATCGACTATATATATATATATGAGGTAGGTAGAGATTAACTTGACCGTCATATTCCTAGGAGAGGTATCTTATCTAAGGCCAAAAGTCTGTTTTTATTAGCAGGCTCCAAAAGTCAACGTATTAACGCTTCAACATGGCGATAACACATCAGCCATTACTGCTCGTTTTCCCAAACAAATGTGAGTTTTAATATATGTATATATGTTTTACATTATAATTAAAAGATGTCCATTTGAGTACTGAGGTGAAAATCCTTAACAATTTAATATTTGTGTCCATAGTTTTAGATAGACGAGTAAAAAGATCGACTTACTCTATTAACCCTTTCAGGTCCACCAAACCTATTCGAAAACATCACAGACACAAACGTCACATGCGTTCAAATGTTGAAATAAACCCGACAAAGTATAGTATAGTATTATAGCATAAACAGTATAATACTCTTGCTAAATGAATCCCAAATGATGCACATGTGCAGTAACACACATCACCAACCAACTGTCATTCTGTCAGGTCTAACCCTAAACTTACCGCTTTAAGGACCTCTGTGGGGGTCCGTCCACGAAAGAGTTTTAAAGTTTAAGGTTGTCATCTGTTGAAGCATTAGGACACGCGACTCACTGTGTGTGTGTGTGTGTGTGAGAGAGAGAGGCTGGTGTAGTAGTCACAGATAAAACAGACTGACTATGGTAATGGGAGCTGGCCTCATAAAACCACAATAGGACCGGAGCAATACGTGACAACGTCTGGCTGCTGGGCTCTCTGCAGTGGACAGAGTAGAGACTGGTCTGAAGTGAAACGAATTCTTCAAGGCTGTTCATAGTCAGAGTGCCAAGTAGAGCTTTCACAGCGCCAGGATGATTCACAAGGTGTTATTGTGTTTAAAAAAATAATAATAATAATAACAATAATAATTCTAAAATGTCTGGCTCTTATTGTGGTAAAAAATAAAATCATTATTTATGTGTATATTATTCAGAAAACTCATGTCGGCCACTTCCAGTGAGTAAATGCCTTGGAGGTATTTCCTAAAGACACCTCCAGGCATGCGTCCTCGGTTGCTCTGTGTGAGACCCTTGCTGCTATGTGGGCGTTCCCAACAGTCTGAGTCTGAACCCTATAAACACTGCAGCAGCCAGCTCAGCTCTGGCATCACATTCAATGGCGTCTTTTTTGCAGTAAAGTGCCCCCCCCCCC
>OMNS01008105.1:30092-46535 GCA_900303225.1 Laemonema laureysi | reverse complement strand
TCATTTAGCCTGGTGGTTATTTAGAAGTGGATTTTTGAATTTTTTCATAAATTTGTACTGTACAGAAAAAATTATCATGACGGACTTTATGGCTCCAAGAGGATTAAATGATCAGCATGTGAAATAAGGGCTATACACCAAGTTTCAGACATTTTCGTCAATCGTGGCGGCGGGGCTGATCGTTTGACTTTGACCGGAAGTTATAGCGCCCCCTGGCGGATTTATGGTCCGAAACTTCTTCAACATCTGAATGTCCGGGTTGACTATCAATGTTGAAAATTCCTAAACGTTGACGGCTTCCCACTCGGAGATATGGGCCGTTGAAATTAAAAATAATAATAATAGTACCCAAAGTCTACAAAAACAATAGGTATCCACAGATACTCTGTGAATACCTAATAATAGTACCCAAAGTCTACAAAAACAATAGGTATCCACAGATACTCTGTGAATACCTAATAATAGTACCCAAAGTCTACAAAAACAATAGGTATCCACAGATACTCTGTGAATACCTAACTAGAAATGAGCATGTAGGTGAATGTTTCAAAAATGTTTCCAGCCTCCAGTCAAAAGTCACTGTTCAGCACTGATGCAAGCCAATGCAGCAAAGTGCATTTTGATAAGCCTGCTTGATAAGCAAGCATGCAGTGTGTGCAAGTCGTGTCATGAATGATTGGCCATTCATAAAATGATCAGCGATAACGCATGGCATGACAGGGGAGAGAGACACATTAGTTCGATTTCATTCGATTTTTGCCCTTAAAAATCCAAAACCTATTTTGGTAGGCTGTCAGAAAACACAGCGGGTTATTTAAAATTTGACAAGCATGATAGCGGATATAAGCTGTTCCTTTATCTTGTTATGTCTTGACCAAATGCGGCCGACCCAGGTGTCAAAAGTGTAACACCGTATGACCAGAGCATGATTTATAGAGACAAATTCCCTGGATGGATTGACTAGTGGATGGGTGCATTTTATTCTTGAAAAGCATACATTGTTTTTGAAGCTGGACAAGCAAAGTTGAACAAAATACTGGAAATGGCAATGCGTATATTTTTTTCATGGTGGCTGAGGCACAACATTAAAGGTAAAGTCATCGAGAAGTGAAGAAATACACACATTTATATGCAAAAAATTAACTTGATGTCTGTCAAAGTATTGTTTCGAAGATGTGAACTCACATAGTGCTGATGGGTCAGACAGCTTACTTTGTTTCACAGAAAGCAATTTTAAAAAGAGGAGCAGGCGTCAAACAGGAACGCCACCATGTTGAATTGACGTCATCATCATACAGATTCACGGAGGCAGCAAAGATCTCTTTTTTTTCCTCTGCCACGCTGATAGATTTCAGTGTTGAGCTCAAACCAGTAGGATCACTGTTCTTTTCAATTACTTATAACGCCTTTGAAATATAACTTAATTTAGAAATGTAGGCTACTTATAAATGTACTAATTATTAACCATGAATTGGATTAGTTTAGTTTGATGAACATGAGAGATTCATTTTCTATTTACTGTGTGGCATTATGAGTGTAGGTGGCATTCACAGGTTCCAGTAAATTAACATAAACTGCTTAACTCATCATTTCATTCATCACACCTGCTTGGCCTGATGAAGATACATATATGGTGTCATACAGGTGGGTGTGAGATCTCAGGCTGTTGTCCTCGTGATGCTAAAGTGCAGAACTGGAACCTGTTGTCTCATTGTCACTTCTTTTTGACTACCATCCGTCTCCTTTTGATGAACAATTTTCTTCTACTGCTTGTCCCTCGAGTCCTGGCTCTGGTCCCCTCTCCTGTAATATGTGTGTTTTTTAAATCTTTGCCATATTTTACATTTTAGAATAATAAAAAAAAAAGAAAAGAAATATATTCTCACCAGTGCAGAGGTGTCAGAAGTCTTCCTGGCCATATTTCTAAAAGCAGTAGAGAAGGTGACATTTAATGCTGTATAAGGAATGTATATTGTACATCACATTTAGAAAGTGTACTTACGTGAAGCCTTCACTGTGCCCGTCAAAATCAAACCTCTCCTTGTAGGGATCCTCAAGATGTTTCTTCATCCTTCTAAGCCTGAGAGTCAGAAAAAGTCAACATGATCAAAGTTGACCACATCACAATGATCCTTCTTTGCTCCTAATGGCTAGTAGTGCAAGGCTACGTTTGTACTCTTACATTGAATGCTTGGAAATATGAGGCAACCTACTTGACAATTGAGAGGACCACTACCAGCATCAATACCAGGATGCTTATGGCCAGCAGTACGCCCATAGCGATGACAACCCCATTAGAGGTCTGGACTGATGCTTCCTCCTCCACAGCATATTGAAGCCCCTTCCCAAACAACTTTTCTAGCTCCGCCTTCACAGCATCCGACTCACTTTGCAGCTTCCTGGTAGCCGCATGGCATATTGGTGTTATGAGTAAATGGTAACGACAGAATCATGTTTACAAATCAGTTAAGAATACAATACATCCTTTGACAATACACTCCATTCACCAACAATACAACAATACATTTAATTTTGCTTTCTGTACCAAAGTAAACCTTTGGCATACAATTAAGATCTGTTGGAGAAAGGCCTCACTTTTTAACGTCTTCAGAAGAAATGACTTGGACTCCATCCATGGCAATGAAGCTTACATAAGTCTTAGGTTCTGGTTGGGATGTGCGAGAAATGGATGTTCTGTCGTTGGTGTTCGACACCCCGATTACCTCCACAGTCCAGCCAATGACTCTCCCTAATGAGCTGGGTGGGTTTACATGGAGGGACGCAATAAAAAAATGTTTTAGTTTGTTTGTTGTTTTACACTTGATTTTTTTTTTTATGATTTCAATCATAACAAAGTATGTAATGTTGTATAAGTCACATAAAAGGAACAATTACAGTAAAGCCTTATCAAGCCCTTCAAATGACTCACCCCCCTCAATTAAATCCATCACCTCAACATTTATATCTTGGTTTTTATCTTGATTCCATTGAACTTTGAGTTGTAGCAGGGACAGGAAAAAAGTGAATGCTTTCCGTGGTTGCCATATATGTTGTTGTGTTTGAATCTGTGAATAGACATTTTCATGTAAATATTGTGAAAAAAAATAACTGATAATTTACCTCTCCACCTCTGAAGTTTTGTTCTCCACTACATTTGCAGCCTGGTTGAGGGAGATGACAACCACATTACTGCTGCTGACGGTACCCTGTACCTCCACCTGAGGGCAGAAAAGAGAAGCACACTGCTTATCTGCACATTAACATTTAGCTTGACTTATGTTATTCTCAGAAGCTTGTACAAGATTACTCTGAATGTTGCATTAAGTATGAAAGTTAGATGTTCTTGCTCTGTAGCTATCCTGTAAAAAACAACAGGGATTTAAGGTAAAAAAACTAAAAAACCTATTCCTTTAGCCTACATGTATCTGAAGAAAGAAAAGAAAACAGTCGCATTTTAACAGTACAATAGATGTACTGTACAGGAATTCTTCAATAAAAACACAATGTATTAATTTAGTAATGGAGATCATTATTAGAGATCATTATTTCATAAGAAAATCCTGCAGTGCTATTCGTCACCATTGAAACAATGAGCATGTTTACATTGCCCACACAAATGTTACTGGAATTGAGACTCAGAAATTGATTGCTGCATCACTCCAGTGCTGTTGCTCTATACACACACACACACAAACACACCTCCACCCATGTCATGTTATTAAGTCCACCGGGATCCGTGGCTCTCACTTCCACCACAATGGACTGTCCTGCCAGTGCTTCTGCAGATACCACATATAGGAGTCCAGAGGAGCTGTCCACGTCAAAGGAGGGGCTGGCCGCCGACAGACCATAGACCAGCTTTCCCTGATCCCCGATGTCAGGGTCTGTGGCCTGGTGGAGGAGGAGGAAAGGGGAGTTCAGATGCATGGGGATGGAGAGTGTCAAGATAGGGATGGAGAGTGTCACGAAAGGAGAGAGAATGAATGAATCATGAATTGCATATATTGTGTTACTTTTCTGCACTTTGATGACACTCAATGCATACTTTTGGTCAAGTGAAGTGGTCATGCCCATGATCCATGGGGACTGGATCCAGGATTAAGAAGAAGGTTACTACTTCTGAGTAAAATTAACATTTAAACAAAAGCTATACAGGTTTCCCCTCACTATAGCGCTAACTGATTGAAAGACTCTTCCACAGCAGCCTCTTTTTAGATCGATAATGCCCTAGATGTGAAACTACCCCTGCCAATACAGTTTTACAGCAATTTATTTGTTTCTTTTTAGAACTTGATACCTGAAATTATAATATCATAGGAACAACTACATGTCACACACATCTTCAATATTTAAAAATGTATCCCAAGAAATGTATCCCAGAAAATGAAAACATTGACCCCTTCACCTTGACTGGTCTTTTGCCATCATTCAAGTTAGCATTCTAGTTAGGCATCTTTTTCTGAGTAGGCTACAAATAGCAGGACATGTTTGTTTTTTAGATTTGTCAGAGGATTATTAATGCCCAATCATTTAATTTAACAATTACAACGGTAGACAAGTATGTTTTGTTTTGTTTTTACCAAAGAAGACTAAGGAGAATAAGCAGAAATGAAAATCCAGAAATGGATGAATAATCAAGAGACATTACCTGGACATAGACAACAGGGGATTTGTAGGAGGCAATGCTGAAGATCTTGGCTGTGTAGTTGCCACTGACAAACTGGGGATCCTCGTTCACATCCACAACTTGCACACTGATCTGAGAGAGACAGAGCTGTCTTTGGGGGGGGCACTTAAATATCTCAAGATTGTACCTTAAACATATTGTCATTTTCATGCAAAAAAAATATGAGTAGCATGGATATGGATGATCAATTACAGGCACTCAGAAAAATTAGTTTGTTATGTCTAATGTAAATAATATCAATATGAAAATGGCTTAAATCCTTGGCGGTACCTATTTTTTTCGTATATTGATATTATGTTCTATATACCATATGCCAGTCTTTTTTGGAATGATAGCAAAGAAATGAAATGGAATGTACCATTGTGGTGGCTGATGTAGGGGGGACCCCGGTGTCTACTGCTTCCACTTCCAAGATGTACCACTCCCGGCTTTCCTTGTCCATAGCTTTTTTGGCCACGATGGCCCCATGAGCATCGATGGAGAACATATCAGTGTGTGTGACCAGCCTGTAGATGACGGTGTAAAGGTCGTTTCCTGGATATGCTGTAACCACCCCCACAGCTGTTCCCTCTGGATGGTTTTCAATGAGTGTGAAGTTGTAGGAAGAGCTATCAAAGCTCACTCCCTCCACCAGAGAACTAGTTCTCAGCTTGATGACAATGGAGGCTGAAAGAGCAATTTTCATCAACAGAATAGGCCACACTTGTATGTTTGCTCTTGAAACAGCTAGTCATATTTCTATGTCATTTTTGTTCAACACTTTTCTTTTGGTGCATGGATGGACAGTCAATGGAATGCTGGTGTCCTAAGAGACATACATACATCTTCTATACATAATATAGGATATGAACATATCCTAACATATATTATTAAATTGAAAATTGAATAAAGTTAACCCTCCCTGCCACTACGTATACTATTTTACCATAATACATTAATTGTAACATTTTACTTAAAGGTGCTGGGTAAGATTTGGGAGTTGTAAAGAGAGAGAGCAGGAAAAAGCAAAAGCAGGCAAGATTCTGAAACAAATAAATCAATAAAGAAATAAATAAACTAACAAAGATCCCACATACACTCTGCTCCCTCCCTTCCTACGTTTCTCTGCCATTGATAAGTGTTGCATTTACACACCCATGATTGGCAGGCAAGATGGATTCCCCAAACCGATCATCTATGACCTGATTGGTCATAGATGAGCCGGGAGCGTTCTAAAATCTAAACTGGCTATTTCACTCACTAAAAGCTTTGCCATTTCTAATCAATTAACAATTAATAGGACTGACCTGTTGAGTTGAGAGGAGGCTCGCCTTGGTCTTGGGCCATGGCTGTGAGCGCTATTGTGGTGTCCTTGGTAACGCTGGCAAGGTCTGAGGCTAGGGTCACTGCCCCGGTCTCATTGTTTATTGATAGATAAGGATGACCTCCTGCAGAGAAGCTACAAGACCAGCAACTACATGTATGAGTCATACCAAAGTATCAGTCATACCAAAATGAATCATTTGGTACACAACATTTTTTTGGACTGGAGATCTGTTTCTATCATTTTGATGTGATTGTAACGGAAATATGTACTTCACCATTTAAACTTGTGTGCATATATAAGACAACAAAACAAATTTCCTCATATCTGTTTTCATCAATAGCCTTCATCACTTCTGAGACCAATTTCTTCCAGCAAACTCTGTTTGGCGAAAGTGTCCCAGGATGCCATTGTTTGCTGCATCCATCGATGATGGGATGTGCAATGGATCCCATTCAGGTCTCATTCACATCATTCCTTTTTGTGGTTCATTTTATTTGTGTGTGTGTGAGAAAAACTAAAATATTGACATATTATGTATTACATATTATATATATTATGATGCAAGACACCTACCAACCTGTATGTGATGAGTGAGTTTTTCCCTGCGTCGTTGTCCGTGGCCAACAGTGTCAAGACCAGTTCCCCTTCTTTGGCATCTTTCACTAGGATGCTCTTGCGGTACATTTCTGCATCAAACTCTGGCACGTTGTCATTGACGTCGCCCACGCTCATTCTGATGGTCGTGAAGTTCTGGTGGTGCCATGGTGATGTTTGATTTACTTCACATTGGTTAGAGCCACATGAGGTCACTTGTCTTTATCCACAGAGAGATCTCAGAGAGATTGGTGCTTGTCAGCTATTCTTACATTCACATGCATGTACATGTCAGAATAGCTGACAAGATATATGCATTACATCTTGAGGAACAAAGCAAGCCAGTGGTCTAGCTCAGTGCTTCTCAAATTATTATCTAAAATGATTTGGGCTGAGACCTTGTCCCTCCTGACCTACTCACAATGCCCCCCATGCACGCACACACACACACACACACACACACACACACACACACACACACACACACACACACACTGTCTTTTTCTCCATCTGTATCTGTGTTACCACCACCAAGTCTCGCACTAGTAAGTTAGCTAACTCTATTGATTTAGCAGAGACCCTATGAACTTTGACATACTGAGAAACCATTTCTGGTGGTTTTAATAAGAGTTTTTGCTGTATTATATGAAAAATATATATATAATAATAAGTACAGTAGTAGTACAGCCAGTACAGAAGAAGACAATGACAAGAGAGAATTAGAATTATATGCAGCACAACATATTTTTTGCACCAAACGGCTCTACAACGACTGTTATGATATAATTATTGTCTACAAATGTTACTCCTCTATATCTTAAGCGCCCAAGGTGTGTGTAGGTATGTCTATCTTCACCATTGTATTGATATGTAGATACATTCCTGTCATTTTGGTGACCTATAGCACCTTTGGTGCTGCTGTACCTCTCTCTGTGGCGTGCCTTCGTCAGAGGCCAAGATGATGATGTCATACGAGTCCCTGCTCTCCCGATCCAGAGGTCCCACAACCAGCAATGTGCCATCCTGCAATATACACACGCACACACACACACACACACACACACACACACGTCTACCAAAACACGTCATAGAAATCAATCACTTTTTAAATGAATGTCAACTGTATTTCACCAGAAATGTGAAAGCTGATGAATGGAGGCTGTAAGGCAAATATCAGTGACAGGCTTTCATAAAGAAACTACATTTACAATTGTTGGTGCCAAAATGCACTCGGGGCTATGGTGATGGTTAACTTATAATAAGTTAAATCTATGCAGGTACAATTATTTGTGATTTATATAAAGCGGCCAGAATGTTTTCTTGCTTATACCTTGCTCCCCCCTATGGTCAGCGCTGCTACTGCATGACTGCGTTCATTCTTCTGTAATACTTTAATTACACTTGTGGTAAACAAACCAGGTGAGACAGAGGAGTGGAACAGTTTTTGGACCGCAAATGTGTACTGCTGAATTATTTTATAGAATAGTAAAGTTTTTCATTATTTTCATTACATTTGAAAGAGGTTGAATTATGGAAAATAATTATGGAAAAGCGAACAAATTGCACAGTCAAGGATTAACCCTCAGGACAGCATTTCTAATCTCTTACAAAAAAATCTAAAGGATCAAAGGCCTCCGCAGCATGTAGAAAAGCAGCTGTTGAAAATGCTGCCCTACCAGCCCGAGCTGCTGCATTAAAGGACAAACACACACTATTAATTTTGAGAAGCGAAACAAGAAACAAATAGAGCTGGACACAGATATTGCAGCATCGGCTGCTAAAATAAAAGTTTGCCTTGGAATGGATGACCAACCTCAGCAAGATGGAACGAATGTTTATTTGGAAACCAGCAAACAAAAGAACATCGACTTTTTGGATGCTGAGGTCTCACTTGTGGAGTTTATGCCAGTGGGTGTGATGCCCAAAGTGTTCTGGACCAATGCAGCCCACAGCAACCAACAAAATAGTCAAATCCTTCCCGAATGCACATGATACTTCAGCCCACAGCCATGATACTCATGATAATCTCAGCACCGTTATACAGACAGAGACAGAGAGACATTGCCAATCTTCAGCATTCATCATGCAGCAAAAACTAGCCTTACTATCTACTTACATCCACAAACATCCACTAACATATCAATATTAGGTAACACCTAATTGAGGATAAAACTAGTAGCATCTACTTAGCATCTACTTTCTTGAGCAGTACACCTCGGCCAGCCCAGGAGCCTTGTCCCCAGCTGTCTGCACAGAAGCCAAACTGCTATTAAAGGAGCACTTTGGGGACAAAATCAAAATAACCAGCGCTTATTTGAAAAAGGTATTGAACTGGACAGCCATTAAAGCTGACGATGGAAATGCACATCATGCTTATGTAATGTACTTAAGAGGATGCTGTAATGCTATGCAGTATTTATAGTATATAGATGAACTTCATATTCCCTTCAATTTAAGGTCAATTGTTTCCAAACTTCCAAGTTGTGGGAAAAATGGCAAACGGCAACCTTCTTTTGCAAAGAATGAAGAAGAGAGCTAGATTCCAGCACCTTGTGGAATTCATGGAAACCGGGAACTTCAACAAAGGCCTAACTCCACTGAAACAAAATAAACTTCAGTTAGCAGTGCACTCATTTCAGCAGGTGAAGCGACTAGGGCCGGTAAGGAGCTAGCACTAGTCATGGTGCCAGTTTGAGTCAAGGTTGAAAATGGAAATAAGTTATCTCAACCTATGCAGTCCTTGATCCCGGCAGCTCAGCATCATTTTCGCACAAACAACCCAATGAGGCAACCAACATAATTAACTGGGACATAATTAACAGTCAAGGAAATGGACCACACGCAGTCAAGACTTTTTGGTAAATGGTCCACTCTATTCTTGTACTGCTGTGGAATCTGGACTTTCTTTGTCTTCTTTTTTTATATATCTTTCTGGGCTTTTTTATGCCTTGACAGGAGAGTGGAGAGAGATGGGAAAGTGTATTGAAGAGAGAGGAAATAACATGTAGCACAGGACCGAAGGTGGGAATGGAACCTGGGTCGCTAGGAGGCGTAATGTGGGAGCGCGTTAGTGGGTTGAGCCACCAAGCCTCCCATATTCCATGCCATGGATGAAAAAGGTTATGCAGAGAAAGTGCCACCACAGCTTCATCAAATGGATAGACAGGTATGGTATGTACCTCACCACAGTGTTTACCATAGACAAAAGGACAAACTTAGAGTCATGTTCAACCGCGCTTCATCCTGCAAAGGCACATCTCTCAAGGGAACTCCTCCAAGGTCCTACTCTAACAAATTCTCATCGGAGTTCTGCTCTGCTTCCGCCAAGAAAAAATTGCTTTCATGGCATCGAAGCCATGTTCTACCATGTCCATGACAATCACAGTGACTTTCTCAGATTTCTATGGTGGCCAGGTGGAGACATTAACAAACCCTTGGAGGCATATAGAATGAAGGTCTAACTCTTTGGCACTGTATGTTTTCCTAACATCGCTAATTTTGCTCTCAGACAAACAGCAGAAGACAACAGCTGCAAGTATGAGAAAGAGGTAACTGAGACAATTGCACAACTGCGCAATTTATATGTCAACAATTGCCTCATGTCAGTGGTCACAGTGGAACAAGCTATTAAGCTTATCAGGGACCTCAGAAATGCCCAGGGAGGCTTCTCATTAACCAAATGGGACAGTATCCTCGAACATCACAGAGCCAAGCTACTTAAAGAACTGGACTTGGACAGGGAGAAAATGGCCATTAAAAGGGCACTTGGGATCCAATGGGATACTGAAAGTGACTTTTTCACCTTCAAAGTCACCATCAAGAACAGAGCCCCTACCAGAAGAGTTATCCTTTCTACGTTTAGCTCAATTTACGATCCATTAGGTTTCCTTTCCTCCTTCATCCTGACAGCCTAACAAATCCTCCAAGGACTCTGCAAAGTAAAGTCTGGATGGGATGAAATCATTGTAGAAGAATTTGCTAAGCAATGGCAGAGATGGATCACATTTTACTACAAATGGCTATGACAAGATTTGATTTGAAGTTGATGTTTCAGAAGTTATGAAAACACTCCATTAAGTCTTCTGCAATACCAAATAACTGACTTAACTGACAGGTAAAACCAGAGGCAAGATTAGACAAAAAGACGAGATGCGTATAAAGGCAAAGATGTGGAAAATAGTTGGAGATATCTAACAGAGTCATGTTTTGATGGTTGTGAAGACATCAATCGTAGTTCCAACTATGCAGTTACAAATACGACTACAAAACACAGTACTTTCCTGTGTCTATAACACAAATATAGCTCAAAACTACATGTTGAGCTAATTTAGACCTCACCTCTCTGAGTGTGAAGAGCGGGTTAGGCGATAGGAACGACAAGGTGACTTCCCCATTGGGGCCGGCATCAGCGTCGGTTACCCGGATGGTATGTACCTCCCCTGGGGCGGTGTCTGAATAGTGGCCCTCTGGGACCTGGAAGAGGTCTGGGAGGGCATGGAACTGAGGGCTGTTGTCGTTATAGTCCAACACTGTAAGGTTGAGCTCTGCGGTGGCGCTCAGGCCAGAAGTAGGTTGGTCTACTGCTATTACCTGAAAGGAAACAAAAGAAAATTCGTAGAGATTCAACAGAAAGAATTTCATCTTCTGTTGTTTGCTAGCAGACCGAAATTACAAGGAGGCACCTTCCCGTAATACAAAGTCAATGGAGAGCAGTGGAATGTTTTCCTCTCCGGTGAGCATGGTTTTCAGAGTATGACACGTTGCGCCCTGTCTCTATATGAGCAGCAGTTATTTTTTACTGATGGATTCTGCTGAACAAAGCAACATGGCAGCTCACTTGCTCACTACTTGTAAATACTATTTTGAAATAATTTTAAAAGAAAAAAGAGATAGACAGATTTCCAATTTGCAAAAGATGTTTCACAATTTCATACCTGCAATAGATAACTGTTGTAAGTCTCTCTATCCAAGGTGACATTGTTCCTCAGGAAGACCATACCCTTTTTGTCGATGTCAAAGGTGTCACTTGTCAAAATGAAGTGACCATTGGAGAACCCATCCTGTAATTGAAAGAAAGGTATAAGATACTGTACCTGGGATGATGTACATAAGTCTAGTAGGATGTGTTAGTGTTCGGCCAGATAGACTAGACTGGATACAGATTCCATATTCATAACAAATCCACTTCTTCAAAACTTTTGCAGAATTAAAACACACTGCATGGCATTATTGTGATATGGAAACCGAGCTAGCAATAACCAGTATGAAACAATAGTGAAATACAGTGAAACCATAAATACAGTGTAGAATAGACTGTGAAACAGTAATTGTAATAACGTAAAGATCGTACTGTCCCTCTAATGTCATTCCAAAATGTTCTGAAAGGGGTCAATAAAATAGGATCTCTTAACTGATATATTTCATTAAAGTACTCTTTAAAAAAGGTCACAAGTACAGTACCAAGTCTATGTTGTTGACAATTTCTTGCAATATTTTAGAGCAGGAGTAGGAGGTGATGATGTGCAGGTGTTTCTGACCTTATCTCTGTCAGTGACGTCCAAGGAGAGGATGGGTGCACCACTGAGCAGGTTCTCGAGTACTGCAACATCGTAGCGGTCTTGGCTGAACTGTGGATGGTTGTTGTTTATGTCGCCTACCCTTATGACCACAGTGCTGTTTCCTATTAGAGCTGGTGTTCCCCCATCGGCTGCCTCGACCATGACTCTGTACATATTGGCCATACTGTAATCCAAAGTCTGAGCAAGCTGCAGAGCACCGGTGGACGAGTCCAACTCAAACACAGCCAATGTGGAAGAAGGACTTTGCAGGAAAATACTGTATGCCACTCTGCCATTTGGGCCCTCGTCACGGTCCACTGCCGATAGAGTGAGCAGTGTAGTGCCCACTGATGCATTTTCTGAGACGTCTACATAGAACTCAGTTTTGGGGAACTCTGGGATGTTATCGTTGATGTCAGTAACTTGCACCTGCAAGGTGACAGAGGACGACTTGGCTGGCTGCCCCTGGTCTTGGGCCACTACCAGTAGACTGAACTCTGGATCACTCTCCCTGTCCAGCTGAGCAGCAACCCTTACCATTCCAGACTTGGGGTCAATTGAGAATTTTCCTTTACCCCCTTCCAAAGAGTAGCGGATGTCTCCATTGAAGCCATGGTCTTTGTCTGTGGCAGGCACAGCAGTGACGTTGTCCCCCACATCTATGTCTTCTACGACTGATGCGGTAAAGGAATTAAAAACAAATTCAGGACTGTTGTCATTAACATCTGTGACTTGAACTTCCACGACCGCATGGTCGGTATTGACACCGTCAGAGATAGAAATGTTGACGGAGTAGTTATGTGGGGCTTCGTCGTAGTCCAGAGTAATTGTGGAGGTGAAAATGCCATCTGATGATATTGTAAACTTGTCCATTTCGGTCAAAACTTTGAGAATAGGAGGAACCTCTAAACCCAATGTGAGGAATTTGACCTGCATGGCAAAAAACATTGTAATTAAAAAAATGCTGTGGTGGGTAGTGATGTGGGTACCACAAAAGCTTAGCTGTGGAATTAACTATTTACTTTGAAGATGAAAACTAGCATTGAGTAAATGGACAAGTACTTGTCCAAGTAAATGTAGGGTTAGTTATTTAGATTATCATAAACCTTCAGCGATACTAGGTAGTAGTTTCATCACTATGGTATCATTTGTGTGCGAGAAAAACATCATTGCAGTTCGATTTTATGGTGTTAAAGGTTGGCGGTAAATACATAAATGATAATCAGGACCTGACACATCACTCTCAGTCAAGGAAAAACAAATTGTTGTTAGAGGGAAGATAATCTGATACTGCCACATAGCCACACAGCCAACTGCAAACTCAAAGTCTGAGGACATTTTACAGAAACTAAATCTGAATAGGAAATATTTTATAATTTAAATATTTTTTTATAACCAATGGATTCCCTCTAAAATCAATAATAGCAGTGGTCACATAACAGTCATATATGTGTTCTGGCTCCAGTTGCTGCCTATCAAAAAATAATCTTGGGATTTCTGAGTTTGCTTTATCAAACATATATCCCTTACATTCCTTACGTACCCCATTCCCTTCAATTGGTGGTTAGGAGAATACTGTGAAATATTTCTCAAACAAAACATACTTTCAGGATCACAACTCCAGGGCCTTGTTCTTCTTCTATGGTGCCACTGTAGGTTTTCTGTGTAAATTGTAGTTTTGAATCTCCTGGACCAAAAATGTTCACCTGTGCAAAAGAGGAACGAGACACTACGCCCCCTAGAAGGGAGAAGAGGAAGAATAGTATTATGTACTACATAAGATTAGTTCAAAAAGAAAATTATACAAGTAAACAATGAATATTATTATTTGGAAAAGTGGGAGGATATGGTAGGAGGCATACTGAAAATGTTTGAGTTTTATGGTTGGTCATCGTGGTAGGTTAGCATTTTGAAGTAGCTTTTAATAAGTAAAGTAAAATAGTAGTATCTTAATCGTAACTTATTTTCCAGAAAAAAACTAGTACCATCTCTGGCTGTTACGAATAAAGAGAATTCCAAAATTTCCTCCATGAGTGGAATACGTTTCTTCAGAGTTATCTCGCCACTGTTGTTATTGATAGAGAAGTAGCCATCTTTGTTTCCAAAGTCAAGGGAGTATGTGATCTCTCCATTTTGACCTTCATCTGTGTCTTCTGCTTTGACCTTTGAAGAGTATCAGTAACAGATAAAAAAAAAACATGCTGTCATTATTCATGACTTTCTTACTGACTCAAATGGCAGCTGGAATTTGAGTAAACTAAATTATCCAAGGGTAATATCTCAGATTTTATGTTTAAAACATGTATGATGTAGCTTTGTTCATCTGTTACTCCAGGATCTGTGTTGTTCAAAATATGTGAAATGTGAAAAGTGGATTATTGGGAGTTGAATCATTGTCCACGGCCTACCTAGTACAACTTATAGTGAATAATGTTGACAAAAGCACTGATAGGATATTGAACTCTTACCTGGACCAATAGCATTCCTTCTGTTTGTTCTCCAGTCACCTTTACAATATATATGCCTTTAGTGAATTTAGGACTGTTGTCATTCTGATCCAGAAGTGTCACATTCACATTCATCCTTGCAACTTTGTTGGGGGGATCAGACTCGATGGCTGTGACCTTTTAAAAATGTAAAAAAGGAACATACAAGCAAGAAATGAGGTGTGGTGCAACAAACAACAGTGTCCAGACTCTACCATCAGCTTGAGTCTCAACTGGTGAGAGTCACGTCAAAATGCGATGTTACATATGATTCCACATACATAGGAGGGATTGCAGGGATTGCTTTTATTATTATTTTTTACTTTTATTCTTATTTTGTTATTATCGCCTAGAATGGAGCTTTCTCATACATATGATATCATCATATCATCATATTCATATTCCACAACAAAACAACAAAAGAAAAGTGATTCCTAAAAGAAATTCACATGGATCATTTTAGATTTCTAACCTGAAAAATGAAGCTTTTATGTGATTCCCGGTCCAGCGCAGTGGAATTCTTCACCCTCACAGTGCCATCAGAGCTCACAGAAAATGGAGCTGATTCTGGAACAATACTTAGGTTTCCCAAAAAGCCACCCTGAAGATGATAAATAGGCAGATGCAATATGTTTTATGTAGAATCAATCAATAAATCAACGTTACTGGCACTGAGCCCTGCAAATAGCTTCAGGTAAAATATCTGTTTTAAAATACCATCTGTTGTTACGTTTTGTTTTCTGTGGGAACCAATCTGCACAAGCCTACCTGGTCTGCGTCGGTGACTGTTGCCATGAAAACGACAACATCTACAGCAGAGTTCTCCAAAATAGCTACAGAGATGCTCAGCTGATCGAACACTGGTGCGTTGTCGTTTACGTCTTCGATGGCAACAATCACTACGGTGTCAGCTGTCTTGGAAGGGTCGTCAGCCTGGTCAGCCTGGGAGGATATGGAGGATATGGAGGAGGGGGGAGGGGTTGATATTGGTCACCGTAATGAAGGATCAAAAACAAACATCAGCTCTAGAAGTCAGCCATGGTCCATGTTAGACGCACAGTAAAACTAATGGTCAGAGAATAGGGTCAGAAATATGAGTCACCAAAGTAACACTTATTGCAAGCATGATTTGGCCACAGTATCTGATGTTAAATGACTACTTCTACTTTGCATATGTGTTGTTGCTTAATACGAACGTAAAGCACATTGTGCCAAAGTTCAAAATGCAGTGGTAGGATTGATCCCTGTAAGTCTCCAATTAGTATTGAGTATTATCACCACCACCACCATAATGGCACTCCCATCACCAAAATGTGTTTTAGACAACAGTGTAACATCCTGAGTAGGATGATGAGTCTGTGGCTGAGATACCTTGATGCTGACAGTTATCATGGTGCCGTCCAGCTCCTCTCTGTCGATGGCAGTGTGCAGAGACACCACCCCACTGCTCGTGTCCATCCTGAAGTGGTCGGCATACTTGGGTGGAGACACTAATATGTTCCCGTTTAGTATGATGTATTCAACCGCCATATACAGTACCATAAAGGATTCCAAAAGGTTTGTGCCAGGTACGTATTTAACAGGGTCGGTATAGGTTAGATTAACACGTTACATACAATATAGTTATAAATACGAGTATATGTAGTTTACCTTCAGTGATTCTGTAAACAATAGTCGCATTGATCCCAGTGTCTCCGTCCTGAGCCTTTATGGCCTCAGGCGTCATACGATGAAACAAACCCATCTATAACCAAAGAGTAAAATTACAGTTAGTAAAGCATTCTGTTTTGTTTGAATATTCAAAAATACACA
>OMNS01008105.1:13264-26222 GCA_900303225.1 Laemonema laureysi | reverse complement strand
TTAAAGGAGGAACAGCAGTTAGACATACATCATCAACAAGAAAAGCATGACTCAATAAGTCTTCCAGAAAATTAACACACACACACACACACACACACACACACACACACAATGATGACTTCTTCAAGAAACACCATCACTGCAGTAGAGTATGGGGGTGTAAGCATCATGCTGTGGGACCTTCCAGCATGACAAGGATCCCATGGCAACACAGGAGTGCCATTCCACCTGTGTTAATTAGCTCAATGGACTCACCTGTTTTGGTCATGGGTCACATCTACACTGTATGTGCCTAACCCTTACCTTAAGTGATCGCAGTATTGTAGCTTTCAGTGTTTTGATTGCTTAAGTTTGTATGCTGCCTTTTTGACCCCAAGTAAAGTATTTTTGGCTTGACTGAAGACCTATTTGTGTTATAACTTATAATAACAACATTATACAGGCCAGCACTATATCTAAAGTGTTGAAGAGAATCCTCCTGAACAGGTTGGAACAATACCTTTTTACTACTGACAACCAGTTTGGTTTTAAGCATAAACATGGCGCTGACATGTGCATTTATGCTTTAAAGGAAATTTTAGACAAATGTCAGAACTCCACCATTTGTGTTTTATAGATACCTCTAAGGCTTTTGATCGCATAAATCATGAAAAAGTATTCAATAAATTGTATTCTAGAGGGGTCCCTAAGTGTATAATATGAAGTATATATTGTTTACTGGTATGCTCATCAGTCAATGCAAGTTAAATGGGGAAACTCTGTGTCGGAACCTTTTTATGTCAGTAACAGAATTTGGCGAGGCGGCATTTTGTCTCCTTTTCTTTTCAATGTGGATGATCCATGGATGATCTGTCACAACAGTTAAATGCATTCAATACAGGGTGTGTGGTTGGCAACATCTTATATATAATGTTAATAAGTGCAATATCATGATGAAGACTTATGAAGACAGAAGAGTAGTATTCCCTGGTTATCTGGTATTATCTGGTATTGCTCTTGAAGAGTGTAATGTTAATGTGTAAGGTTAAATATCTTGGCCATCATATTGTCAATGATTTGTCAGATGGTAAAGATAATCACAGACAGTATTGGAAGCTGTATACGCAAGCTAATATGCTTGCTCGTAAATTCAGCATGTCACAGCAACATGCAGAGACTTAATGTGGCCTTTAATGATGGCATGAGACTCCTTCTTAAATTTCCACGATGGTGTAGTGCCAGCCAAAAGTTTGTAAACGTTGGTGTGTCAACTTGCTCTGCCATTATATGTAATCTTATGTACAGATTTATGTGCAGGCTGTCTGTCTCAGAAAATGGCATTATTCTGACAACTTAAAGCTGGCAGTCATTGGATTACCACCTTAGAATCCTTGCTCTTCATCAAGCAGAGGTCTGTGTCTGATGCACTGGTCCTCCAGCCTTCATCACATATTTAACAGTGTCTGGCATAGATGCTATTGTATGAAGTTCTGTAGAATTTGAAAATATAGCATACTTTGGGAACATTGCCAGAGATTGTCTTTCAATGTTCTTCCCTTTTTCAGAACTCCCAAGAATTGTCAACGGCCAATACAGTTGTCTGTCACTTAAATGTTACTCAGGCGTGTTTCTCCTTTTTTTGTCTTAGCAGGAGCCGGCATAATAAGAGCCCTCCACACAGCTGTGCTCTGGATGAGGAGGAGAGGCAGGTGGGCCCTGAAGCAGTAGAGCGGCAGGAGATGCAGGAGGTTGATGATTAGAGCAAGGACCCCTTCTTGATAATCTTTGAGTACCAAGACATGGACTCTTTGTTTACACTCCTGCGTTTATGTTCACAATCTCCAAATCAAATGCATCTTTTGGAGTAACCTGTGTGGGAAATAAACATGCTGTGAATTAGATTTTTATTTTCGTTTTGTGAAACGCCATTCTGTTCAGAGAGACATCAAATTTCACACATTTCATATAAATCTAACAAGGAGTAAATACAATCAAGGTTTTTGCAAGAGCTATGCAAAAATGTAATATTCATGTAATATTTTTTTCTTTTTCTTTTTCATAATTAAAAAATGCTAATAAATGTAACTGAAATAATACAGTACACACAACAACAGTGATCAAAAACGGTTGGTTTAATGATAACTGTGACATATCAGATTTTATTGTTTGGTGCGCTATAATCGCAATGAAGAGTATGCGTTGTTAAGAAAGTGCTGTGAATGTCCCCATCTACTGGTTGAAAGATGTAGGCTACTAGGTTAAATAAATAAAGCTTGATTTGCTTTGTACATGTGCTCATGTTTTCCTGTTCCGTGTAGATTACACCAGATGTAAGCCTATATATCCTACTTAAGCACCAAAAGTATAATCCTCACGATTTAGACTAATAATACCTGTTGAGATTAGTGATATTTCAGGTCACCAAAAGATAAAATAATAGTTCTGCACTGTATTAAGTTGTGATTTTTAATAACATAAGTTCACACTAAACATAATTTATAACATGCATTAATTACCTTACCAAATTAGCCGTGATATAAGGATAATGCACTGGGAGAAAGTGAGTAACTGCACTTCAGGAGGTAAACGGTAGCATATGGACCCAGCGCATTATTCCTCACATAGGCTACATCAATGCATGGAACATGTAGTGGAGTACTAGTAAGCAAAAAGTATGTATAGAAAAACAATCAAGTAGAGTACAGATACGCAGAAATAATACTTGAGTACAGTAAGAAAGTAGTTGTACTCAAGGACCAATAAACCCCTGTGGATATGTATGGTTTGTGTTCTGCAGAGTGGGGGTGGGCGGCTACTTGGTGCCCAGGGAACCATGAAGTCTTAATACAGGCAGATTGTCAGTGGTCTAGATTTGAAGACCACTGACAATCTAAATTGGATGAAATCAGTAAATAGCCAAACATGTTTGCCAATAATATTGGAAAATACAAATAATAATAATAATAATAGAAAAAATGCCAACATTTTTGAATAAATTAAGATTTCAAAAGTGATACATATAGGTCCATATGGATAGACCTAAAGAGAGAAAGAAAATAAATAAAAATAAAAAGCTGAACAGCCGTTGTACAGACAGAAACGAAAGACAAAGATGGAAAGGATGAACACAAAATTTAAATGTAAAAAATGATGGATGAATAAGATTTAATTTGCGTTCATGTTGTATGCCCACCCAGATTAACTTTCGAAACGAGCACACGTGACCTGTCAACCAGACCTGCACATGACTCCAGATCACATGACCACAATAGGAATAGTGAAACATGGCCGACATCGAAGCAACGAAGTCGTTGACTGGGTTGCTTAACGGAATAGCTCAAAAAACATATTACAACAATGCAGAAATCACCGAAGAACTACTCAAGACTGAATTGTATCCTGATCTCTCCCAAGAAAATTTCAATGCCTTGCATGAGAGAATGAAAGGGCTTTTAAAGGTAGGCGGTTTCGTGATTAACCCAATGCACGGACCATTTCTATTCGGCGATTTCCGAATCGACGAATAAAAATGAACTGGTCAGTGCACTAGAGGAATTGTCGCCAATATGTCTCAATTATTTAAAAACTACCAGTGGTATACAGCTACACGCTTGTTACCCTAGATATGCGTTCCAATGATTTGTTGATTTCAGAGACGCTCTCAGTACATGTCATTGTACAGACATTGTAATTTTGTCTTTGCTCCTGCAAATGCTATCACACAGCCAGCTAGTTGTCAAACGTATCGGCTCTGCCACTAGAGGGCAGTGCTAGCACACTAATTATGACCCAATCTCTTGGAATGTGTATTTTATAGTCATCAATTAATCAATTAACTCTCTTTCAACTCGATGTGAAAATGTGACTTTTAGTTCGTAAGGCTATATTTTATTGATTTATTTTCCTTCACTGCACTATAATAGTTTGTCACAACTCTTACAGCAAGACGTTTGGCATTTGTGGACTGTGTGTTGAAGCTAAAGAGCAACTGCTCTTCTGTCTTCTGCTGTTCATCCTCATCCACCTCTCAGTCCATCGCCATGGCAGACATGGACCATGGCCAGCTGGAGGCCTTCCTCACAGCCCAGATGAAGAAGCAAGGTGGCGGAGGGATGAGTGAGGGGCAGGCCGCCGCCCTCTCCCGCTTCTGGAAGAGCCAGCGGGCCCGGGTGCGGGAAAAACTTCTGGCACAGAGCCGCTGGGAGCCGGGGCTCAGGGGCTTGACGTGGAGGGTGGACCTGCAGACGTCTAGCAGTCAGGGGCAGGAGGCAGCCCCGAATGGACCCGTGGCCCTGTTGGAGATGGAGCTGGGCCGCCCCTCACAGGTCAGGTCTCCAGTGTTCTGTTACTCTCACCCCGGTGATAGGAAATATTATGCAGTGATATTTATTTCATATTTAGATTTTACTCTTCAACATTACAATGTAATATGCTGACCAGGAATGTATCAATACTTATTGGATATGAACTAACCCCAACCTGTAGCTCTACCAGTGTAAAGTATCAATATAAGTGTACTTCCCTTATACATATATATATATTACATTAAAGTATAGCAAATGGATTTCCTGTAGTTTTGACACACATACTTATAGGATAGTAAAACGGCTGTTCGAGTTCTAGCCAAAAAGCAATGGGTTCCCAATGTCCTCACCCTACCTGTTGGCATCCTAGAGCAAGATGCCCCAACCTATAGCTGCTCCGAATTGTTATCTGAATTCACTGTAAGTCATTTTGCCTTTGGCCTCACCTCAGAGACATAAAAACAGTACATTATATACAGAAGCCCATCCCATAAAACAAATACATACACGTGTTTCTCCCAAGATGTTTAGCTTTTTTCGCATCTGTCTGCAGACCACAGATTTAAAAACACTACTCGCCTCACACTGCTTTGGTATTAGTTTTTTTGTGCTGTGTGTATGTGTCCATTTATTCATATTTTACATTAAATTTGCTAGCCTAATATTCAGCTTTTTAATGGAAAAAATTAAATAAATAAATCAGCATAGTGTCGGTATCGGTGCAGCCCTAAAAATAACCTTTAGGACTGTGAGATGAGATTTTAAAAAAGGTTACTTTGGGTCAAATGCTTATTCCAGCAGTTACACAATGTCATAATCCATATCAGTAATACTTTTGCAGTATGATACCATGACCAAAGTCTTATCTAATTCAACAGGGACGCACACACACACACACACACAGACACACTGTACAGGGCATGGTGCATTAGATTAGGGTTGTATAAGTCACATCTACTTTTATACTACACAATATAAGTTGAGAAGTGTTTACTGCCGCACACTTTGTTGTTAGGGTAAATTAATCAGTAGATGGGATGATCAAAGTGGCTTTTCAGTTCACATGTACGGACGTCTATTGAGCAAAGTGTGTGTGTTTGCGTGCGTAATATATTTGAAATGAGTGCCACAGACACCAGCTGAAGCTACCACCGGGCTGAAGCCAGTTAAAGATCAAGGGTCATGTTTCATCCCCCTGATCACCATAAAGCAACGCTGCTACTGGCTGCAGTCCAGCTGGTCTGGGGGACCGGCAGCCAGCGTGTGGTTTGCCTGGGCAGGGACCTTCTTTTAGTTTATTGGAAGGACCCCTTCAGTAGATGCACTTTAGCTATTGAGGTCAGGACCCCCACTGTAACCAGCGTCTGTTGTCAAAATGATGAGATCTACATCAAATGATTTCTGGAGTAATGATGGTCCATTGTGAGACCTTGACATAAAACCAAACGTGACAACGATTTGGCCTACAAAATCAGAATGCTTTTGTTCCTTGGTATTAGGAGAAAGAGTATTTGGAGAAATTGTGTTATTAGAATGGAAATTCTACTGGAGACTAATGGAGACTACTGTTTCGGTAATACCCTTGTTCAATCTGAACACACCATAACCTCTGATTGGCTGAGATGGTCACCTGTTAATTTAGCTCTATAAGCTATAGATCAGAGCAATGCGTATTTCTTATTGCCAATATGCTCAATGAATATCAAAAGCAACAATGTTGTTTCTCTCGATTAACAACTTAACTTAAATTAGCTTAACTTCCATTGTTGTCCACAAATTAATCACAGAGAGGTGCTGTTGCTTTGCCGAGAAGCATCAGTGGTTATTACTTATTGGCCAGTTGTTATTATTATTATTTTTATTTGTATTTCCTTTCCTGTTAGCTTTTGATCAAAACCAGCCTGGTCCTTTAAGCAGCTTTCTTGTCTTAAATCTTTCCATTGTCTCCCCTCCTCTTGCTTTGATTCCAAAGTTATTGACCCCATTTCAATATAGCTCCTGCACTTTTTAAAATGAGTCTAATAATATTAATGGTGATAGAGTACCCGGCCCACTTCTGTTCCCCAAGACCAATGTCTCTGTGGCTCTCATCCAATCAGCAGCTAGGGAAATTTGAATGGAAATGATGCCAATTTTCAGACATAAACTCCTAAAATTAGGAAGGGTACAATCAAATTTACGTCGGTATCTATTTATTTTTTTAGATCCTTGCGGTTAACGTTGACCTCCTGTCTTGACTATAGATGAAGCAAGCATGCCAAAGGGCATATGAGCAACTCTATTAGTAATATACAAGTTGTGGTTGTGAAGGTAATATTTGTGTTTGGTCACTACATACCACATTTAGAGAAGGGCTTGTTCCCATGGGCTTGTTCTCTGAGGTTATTTGTCAGTAGGTTGTGCTCTGTGTTAACAGATGGATAGATGGAGGGGGTTTCTAAATGCAGGCAGAGGCTGGTCTTCTCTAGCAGCATCCCGAGGCACCCACTAGGCTACATGATTACAATTAGAATTCATATTGCTGTCAATAATTCTGTTCTCTGAAGGTAGTTCCTCAATAAATAGTTGAACAGGTGTGCTGCACATTTGCAATGCACCGTCACTATGGCAGACCACAGAGTTAATTGTCTGCCAGGTCAGTTACTACAGTATCTATTCAGGCTTTTATCATGATGACACGTGATACTCTTCTTACAGTGCTGAATGATGGAGGATCAGGTTCTTCCTCGCTGAGTAGCGTGTCAGCTAATGTATATGTCGGCATCATCGTGAAGTGCCAGACCGGCTGGGCTTGGCCATGAGTAACGTCACTAGCTAAATAGCAGGTGATTATTGTTTGTAGAATTTTGTGGTTACATGTATTATCCATCTTACTACAGCCAAGCAATGCACCACCTTAGTCTAAGAGGAGATACTCCTGTATTGCATGCAGGGATAGATTACTCCAAAGCACGAGTATAACTGACCCTAATGTCTCTTCCTCCACAAGGACTCAGAGTATGTGTGTCTGGAGTGCGACGAGGCCACAGTCAACCAGGTGCTGAAGAAGATGGCCGACATCCAGAGGAGCATCGATGCCGTTGTGCGCCACAGCTAGAAGGACTGACATGAGTCTTGTACCGTTCTTCTCCTCTTGCTCCCCAGGATGTGGATGTTGTGTATGTTCCTTCTCCTGCCTGGCACGGTTCCTCTCGTTGTACAGCTTGACATGGAGGAGCAGGATGGGATATTTTACAGATTCTTTGGGTTAAAAATGTGCAACTCCTTGAAGCCCTAGATTGATCCGATGGCCAGGCCTCTCTAGCCTGAGTGAAGTGTCTTCAACGTTTTTCAAGGCAACTTATTTAACCATTAAGTTGTATTGGAAAATACCCTGTTTAAATATTTCATTAAACATGAGTTGTTATTGTAGCTTTGGACCTTTTCACAATTAGTTGATTTGCAGTCATGCACAACAGCAAACAACTAAAACATTCATTTTTACATTCACGTTTGGGATTTTTGGTACGATGCAATCGCTGTCCCACTCGTTGCATTGAAAGACTGCTGTTACACTGTGGAGACTGCAATCGATCAGTGTCAAAAAGCCTAACCAGGATGTTTTGTTGGTACAAAATACAATTCATATTAACTACTGTAACATTTAGTCTTTTAATAAATATGTGATGTTTTTTTGTTTGTTTGTTTTTTATAAAGCATTGATTATCTGGTCCAAGCTCTGCTTGTAGTATGCATGGGTTTATCTCTACAAATATCACTGTGCACAGTGATTAAATTCATTCATTAATTTCAAGCAGGTGTGCCACCAACTGACACCAACGATTGACTAGCTAATTGTGGGTGGCATATGGCTGCTTGACCATGTTTGATCTGGGTGGAGACGGTAGAGGGGCAGAGGCCTATGAGAGATAAAGAGGACTCCACCCTACACTGAGCTTCCCCTTGTAGTGAGGGAGTGTATAATAAAACAGCCGTTACTTGTGTGCGTGTGTGTGTCTGTGTGTCTGTATGTGTCATTGTTACTTATTTTATGAAACTGAAAAAAAATAAATCTATAATGTGAGAAAAATCTATCTAAAAGCTCAATTTCATCATTGCATTTCATAAGTAAAAGTGACATGATCATAACGATATATATATATCGTTAGCACGCACCTGCTGCATACGCCGGGCAGTTGGTAGACACGCAATTCACTTCAAAGTTCACAGTGTGCACTTTGTCATGTGTTAAGGAGGAGTATTTGAACTCCAACATGGGACTATAGAAAAGCGCATGTCGGCAAATGTATCGGGCACGCAATATCATAGAGCCTCAGAGGATGATCTAGTACCTGTCCAGGTAGGTATGTGGCCGAACGGACACACTTCTGGGCTGAAGAGGGGGGAGGAGAGTGGCTAGTGTCCCTGTTACATGACGTCTAAACTCCACTCGGTCTCTAGAAGTTTATATAATCTAGTGCGCATCTCTGATCGCTGCATGCTTAGCGCGCACCATGTCCCATTTGCCTCTTCAGGTGGAAGCTCTGTTATCCAGGTAAGCTGTTCCTGTTGCTTTACTCTTATTAGACTTATTTGTGAGTTTCGATATAGGCTTTGATCATATACTACATTAAATATGTTTTGACATATGCACGTCTTTTATAAGATGTGGCGAAGGACGGATACATTGAACATAATCTAAATCCATACGCACATGCTACTGAATATGTTTGCAAATAAAAACGGGCGCAGGGTAATGTCCATTTCCTTATTAATCCGCTCTAAACTAAAGACAAATGCACTCAACTACACTCAGTAGTTTCTAGGTAGCTGCTGCCCTTGGCTTGTAGGTAAAACTAATGGCGAATCTTTTGAACATGGCTGGTGTACTACTTTCAGAGTCGAAAAGGTGTATGTGTGTGTTTTATTATGGTACTGTTGTACCAACATTGCCATAACAAAAGCATTGAAATGGAAATGTAAGAATGAACTCACAAGTTGAGTTGTCACATTTCCATAGTATGGAAAAGTTACTATACATTTTTGTTGTGCAGTTTTTTCACACCCTGGCATTGGCCCTACACGTGAATGTTTGTTTCAGGCCATCTGTCAGCAGGGCACATGCTAGGTGGAAAAGCATGAAAAGCTTAAACCTACACAAGCTTTTGTGTAGACCAGGTGTTGTGGTCTACTTTCTACCACATGGCTTACCTTGAACCTTGCTATTCTCATCAGTGTTTATATATAGGTCACCAATTCTAATGTGCATATGCAGCACAATGTTGTACTGGTAGGGTTCTTGTATGTTTCTATATTTGGCTATTAACACTAATACTAATGCAGGATGCAGCTGTACTGCATTGAATAGAGACGCCTACCTTGAGAGGAACCAGCATCCAACTGCAGGCACAACACTATCCTATGGGTAGGCTATTGGGATTGTTGGTTTGTTGATTGTTGATTTGATCACTTGATATCCTTGTAATGCTAGAAGTCGTCAACTTTAATGAGTTGGCACCCATTTCAAATAATAAAATAGCAGTTGCAAAGCTTGTTGCAAAGCACTCTTTAATACATACATATTCACATTGCAATATTTGGTTAGATTTACAATTACAAAGTTGTTTTGTATACTGTTCATATGTGACCGTGCTGAATATCACATTTTTGATGCCAACTGAAAACATACAATTGTTTTCTAAGCATCTTGGATATGATCTGTATCTGCTTCCAGATGGGCTCCTGCCACCCTCACTACGCCTCACTATCACGCCACTGTGACCCTCAAGCCACTCACATGTAGTAGAGGTGGGTTTAGATGATACCTGCCTATTTTTGTTAATTTGTTTTTTATTTCAGTTAAGTCTCATTGAGGTGAAGCGCCTCTTTTGCAACAGAGACCTGATTGCAGACAATCACAAACAAGGCATGCAGACACATTACATGAACATATACAATGAAATGGGCAAGGATTAAGATTGTAAAACAACAAAACAGATGACCTATGTGGCAAAATAGCGACATTTTCCAGCATTGTTTTCTATCAATGCTTTGATTAAAGATTTAAACATGCCAAGAGAAACAAGCTCCTGAAGGTGAAGTTGACCTTGAAGGTCATTCCAGGATGTGGGTGCTTCGACCCGGAAGGCTTTGTGACCCATCTCCATTTTCACTCTAGGGACGGTCAGAGAGATGATCATTTGACCGAAAGCCGTAGTTAGTATTCAAACGAAGATATTAGAGAATAATTATTTTTAGTTTTTTAGTTTTTTGAGATTTAAAAGTGAACATAAGTATTAAGTATAGCAATTTAAGTAAGGCCTTGTAAATGAAAATGTACCAGTGGGTTAGCCTGCAACCACTTGGTGTGCCAGTGCCAGTGGTGCGCAAACATAAGATTTTATTATTTTTCATGTGACAGACAATTTTATAAAAATGCTGCTGGAATGAAAATGTAGCAAGAGAGCTGGCAGGAAAAGGAAAAGCCAGCATGGGCTGTGTCTTCACATTCATTTTATTAGAGGCCAAGAGAACACACTAACTGATCATGTAGGAAATCCCACCCCATCTGACCACTACAACAGTAATTCTCTGAACCAGTCAGGGAAGACACAATTGACTGAATTGAAATTGATTTAAATTACCGGAGCTGTCTAAAATCTAAATTGGCTCATATAGAGGCAGGTACAGCACACTCTCAACAGATACTCACTTATAGCTGATGGGCGGCTTGTCCATTTCTACCAAATTACAGTAAAACAATAGCTCTTAAAACTTACCTTCAGCACCTTTAATTCTTCATTTTACATTCTGACTTATACCTAGAGAAAAGAAATACAGCAATTGAATACTGTTAGGGGCAAGAATCAACATACAATGCCACAGATTGAGGCTAGTAAATTGATGTCATGCACGGGACAAAATTAGAAACATGTGATGGCTGCCTGTCACTGCTGAAAGGGGAGTGGAGAGGGAGGCGAAGGGAAGGAAGGTATGGAGAGAAATATGTGCGCGCCTGTTCCTAGAGGATTAGCAATGAAACAACAGCCTGGTATGCAGCCAGTGTCAGCTCTGAAACCAAAGAGGGGAAACCAAGTCTCTCACTGACCTTCAGATTATTATTGTTTCCTTCTTATTTTATTTCTTGTTGCTAGGCTCAAGCGTGTCGCTATGTTTCTGAACGTCACATTATATCCTGTTTTTGTTGTAAGTCTGCCAGCCTTAAATAGTTGACTCCACTCTGACTCTGATGCTCAAATGCGTAGCTTAGCATAGTGATTTTAGTTCATTTGTGTTCTTTTTTTTCATCCATAGGCCCAAAGACGAAGCACGATGGCCATCGGCCACCAGAAAACCAGGGTACTCTGCGCCATGATGATGGTCATCTTCATCTGTTTCATTGTGGTTGTGTCAAGGAACCTGCACAAGCACAAGCACAACATCCAAAAAGTGAGGGTACCATCAAAGAGGTTTTGGCGTTGGTGGAAATGGAGTGAGTCCTTCTGGAACAGGGAGCAGCAACAACTTGATCTCATCTACAACCCTATCCTGAATGTTGCGCCCAGCAGTAACTCCCCTGTTGACCTCAAACCCTGTAAACCAGACAACCGTGTTTCCTTCCAAGTAGAAGACTACAACACCCTACCGCGGCGCTTCCAGGATTTCCTTTTGTACATGCGCTGCAGGGCCTACCCCATTCTCATCAATCAACCCCATGTGTGTGACGATAGACCCTTCCTACTCTTGGCCATCAAGTCGCTAGCACCTCACTTTGATCGCCGCCAGGCCATTCGCCAGTCCTGGGGACAGGCGGGTAACATGGCCAATCGGACGGTGGTGACGGTGTTCCTCCTTGGCATCACTTCATCAGCAGACCACTTTCCCGACCTGTCGCAGATGCTGAGCCGCGAGGCGGAGCTGCACAGAGATCTACTCCAATGGGATTATAGGGACTCCTTTTTCAACCTCACCCTCAAGGAAACCCTCTTCCTGGAGTGGTTCAGTCAACACTGTTCCAATGCCCACTATGTGCTGAAAGGGGATGATGACGTCTTCGTCAACACCTGGCGAATCATCCACTACCTCGAACATCTGCCAGAAGTGATGACAAAAGATCTTTTTGTAGGTGACCTCATCGAGAACGCCAGTCCACACCGGGACCATAGGGGCAAGTACTTTATCCCGGAAAGTGTGTTTGTGGGCGAGTACCCTCCCTATGCAGGGGGAGGAGGGTACCTGTATTCAGGGCCATTGGCGCTGCGTCTTTACAAAGCCTCCCAGCAGGTGGCTCTCTTCCCCATTGATGATGTCTATACAGGGATGTGTTTGAAAAAGCTGGGCCTAGCGCCGGAAAAACACAGTGGATTTAGAACCTTTGATGTTGACAAGAAGTACCGGGAGAACCCGTGTGTGTACAAGAACTTGATACTGGTGCACAGTCGAACTCCACAAGAAATGATCCAAATCTGGTCTTGGCTGGTGGACCCCAACCTCGACTGCCAGTGCCAGTAAACATACATCTTCGAATTGACTGTTTCACACTTCTTTACACAACACATCATATGGGCCTTATTCACCTAGAAACCATCTTGGTTCCATCTTGGTTCTAAATGGTAGCTGGGTGGGGGAACTGAATGCAGAATTCCACTCTGTGAATAAGGCCAATGGTTAATTGCCCCATCCTGCAAGTTTATATT